>JANHGL010012350.1:6708-128278 GCA_024611195.1 Ceyx melanurus | reverse complement strand
TATAAATTGTAGCTCTTGGACCCAAGTAATTCTGAGAATTTCACCTGGGGTCAAATTTTTTTCTGCTGCAGAATATTATTTAGATCTGATCTTCATTAGGATCCAGGTTCAGGGAACAGTGATGCTGGAGCCTGATGCTGCTTTGTCCATGTGACTTTAATGTCAGTTTTTCTGAGAATCTGAAGGATACTCAAAGACTGGGCTGTTTGAAAACATGGGCATTTGAGCTTCTAACATGAAATTTTAGCAGCCTTTTTCAAGCAGGGAATTTTTGCTTTGGTCTAACTCAACACAAATCCAAACTGGAAGAAAACAATGAAACTGAATTCACAGTTGTCTTGAAAATCTAGTTGTGATCATGATCATTGGAAAGGTTTTGCTGTAAACACACATGCACACCCAGACATATACATACACCAAAATGCTCTTCCAGACTTCATTTTAACATCAGCACATTGTTTTCTCTATTACCCTTCTGGGTGGTCAATAAAATATTAATAAAAGCAATTCAAGGCAGCACCAGAAAACCACCTATAAACAGGTACACTGAGTTTTTTGAAAGCTGAGCCCATGCAAGGAGGCAGATTTATGTACTTTAATATGAGGCAAAAGTGAAATAATAACAATCAATCCACGTGGGTTTTTTTCTGAGCAGTAGTTGCAGAATTTATCTGAGGTATGCAATAGCCATCCAAGATGAGAGCTTGGATTCTCACCTGGTGAATATCAGCCCAGCTCCATTAGTGAGAACAGAGATTACTAAATCATGAATATTATGCCTGAAGCAGAAGGCACTTGGCCAGATCCTTCCCTGCGTTAATGATTTTTGTACATTGTGCAGATTTACATGAGCCAAATATCTGGCTGAACAGCTCTTATTTTTGCTGAGAGTGTAATTATAACCTTGGTCTGTAGATTCTTCAAATATTATTTTCACAACTGTAGTCTTAAAAAATTTTCCATCCTCCCTGCTAAAATCCTATTCCTTCCTTTTATAGAACAGATAAAATACTTAATTGTCAACTCGTCTGTGATTAAAATTACATATATTTGTCATATACATGAAAGATAAGCAGACTACTAGGATGACTTATCAATACATTTTCATTTCTGTGAATATAATGATGTATAATGAATAACTAGGAGGTGCTGTTACCTGAACGTAGGAGTGCTCTCCCAAGTTATCTATCTTACCATGCTTAGAGATGACATTATTATGTTCAATAACACCTCAAATGGAAAACAAAGGTGGAGAGGGAGGTGAAGATATACCCAATCTAGAATAATGTTTCCACACATTACATGAAGAGGAAAAGCACAGTATGATAAAGAAGATTGGGGCTTATAAAACTGTTAATAATGCTAGATTGACAGAAGGGAAAAGCCAAAGAGGGTGTGAATAAGAAGGGAAGATTTTATTTAATCATAGAATATAATATTGTGGCCTCTGACTTTAAAAAGATTTAAAACTTATTTTTTAAACAAAAACCAAAAAAAAACCAAACAACCAGGAAAAAAAAAGTTTATTTCATGTAGCCTAGTCATTATGAAGGGGAAAATATCTATAAAAATATGTAAATTAACATCCCAGTGAGAATAGTTTTCATGTGGATTAACAGGTCAAGATGAATCCTAGGTTCTCACATTATCTTTATTTAGACCTGATGACAGCTGTGCCTAGGAAATGGTTGGTAGAGCTTTTAATACTAATTCTAGTCAGAAATTCACCTTTTATGCTCTAAATAGCTAATTCATTTCTCACTAAAGCCCGAGGAATTAAAACTCTCTGGAAAAACAGTTTTGTGGTTTGCCAATGGTTTTGCAGAATCAAAAAAAAAGTGTTCCACATAGAACAAATCCAAATTTAAGAAGTTTTTTAAAGCAGCTTTACTTTTAAGTGTATTAAAGGAAATTTCAAAACAAAAATGTTTTTAGATTTCAAGTATTCTATTTTTGAAATGATGAAATAAAACTTTATAGCATTTTCAACATTATGTTTTTGTTCCAGACAATTTGGCAAAGCTACAATTAATTTAGAAAGCACTTCAGTATTGCTAAATTCACATTTTTTTTCAAAGAAAACAAAAACTGGTCAAAGTTGAAGTGAACCCTTTGTTATGAATTAAATGATTCTGCATTATGTTTTGAGCAAGCTCACTTTTACCATATTAGTCTGGGTAGAGATTTAGTTTCATTTCAAGCCACCTAACACAATACAGTGTTGTAAGCAAAATTTGTGTGTTCATTAACATTTTAGACTCTAGAGGTTTAAGCCAGTGTGAACTAAAACCTTTTTTCTCCCAACACCAAAAAGAGTAATAAATCACAAATTCATTGTGGAACAATATGGCAATAATTTCATATGCTTTCATGTATTTAACGGAGTCAGAGTTTGCTTTTCCAGTTCTTTAGGAGCTAATGGTTGATTTAATCCAATGTGGAAGCCATCAGACCTTCAGTCAGATTTTGTTTTAACAATGTGCCTCTGATAAATAGACTTCCAGACTGAGATCACAGTCTAACAAGGACTGCTATTTGTGATGTGCTAAACAGTGGTAAAAATGTTTGATACAGGGAAACAGAACTATGTAATAACAAAGGACAAAATTCTGGCTCCCATAAATTTATTTTTTTTTTAATTTGTAATTTATCTTTAAATTTACACAAAATCCCTATGTAGAGCATTTCAGTTGCATGTAAGCTCCCTTCAGAGATACCTCAAAATGCTTTATAACTATTGAGCCAATTTTTAAATAATTCTTTAGGTAAGGTTCCTAAATTTTTTCTGTGGGGACCTAGGATGTCATTTTGTGTGTTTCTTTCTCTGACTTCAGTTATCAATGTTGTATTATTTTTTTCCCATTAATTTGCCCTGAGTTTATTCCTTCACCTGAAACCAGGCACTCTATTATGCTAGCTGCTGTGTGGGCATCAAAAGCCAATAAAAGAAACTCCCCTCTCAGAAAGATAAAAAATTTAATTAAAGTTCTTTAACCAGCAGTCTCAGAATAATCGGGACAAATTTAAAAGCTGTTTTGTGAAAATATTACCAGAAAAGAAGAAAAGTTTATTCTTTAATTCAAACTAATAACTAGCATATTTTCTAAGTAGCCCTTACCACAGACCCCAGTACAGAGGCCGTTGTCCTTGTCCCTTCTTCCATGCCTAGGATTACACATAGGTAAGGATGAGGACTAATTCCTCCTCAATTAGGGAATAGCTTAATGAGACAGATAGATAGGCAGGTGCTGCAAAGCTCACAAAACCTTAATCAAGCCAGCTTGTTGAATTTCCTGCTGTTTGCTCCTCCTGTCATTTTTCCATGCATGCAACTCCAACTGCAGTCAGTGGGGGAGTTTGTATGAACTAAAACAAAACAAAAAAAGGAGCCTTAAGGAATTGTACAACACAACTCACAGAAAAATTATGCCTGCCGTGTTATCTGCCATTTTTTCCTCACTGACAAGAAAAACTCAAATGCCGTATTTTGCTTTCTGCTGAACCTCGGTGTCTTCTGTAGCTGCTCAAGGGGAGTAGCAGGTTCTTTTTTTCCCTGCTTCTGGATCATATGTACAACATATTAAGTGCATCTTAACAGCACACTTTAAAACAGCTTGAAATATCCAATTCTAGAAAGACAAGGGAAAAAATAGCTTAGAGGGTCTGACTGCTAAAATGAAGAAATAATTCATTTGGATGATGGTTTTGCAGAGCAGAAATGAAATTGCTGATTAAACTATGGTAATAGCACTCAGTGACCCAATCCTGCCATCAAATTTCTGGAGACAAACACTTGCACTTTAGCAGGAACAGGCCCTGAGAGGTCTTCTGTAGTGCGAGAGCAATATCAGATGTCTTTAGAGGCTGGTGTGAACCCACTGGCTATGGGGAAAGTAGCTGCGCATATGTACCCATGATTTTGGAGACCTGATTGCAGAGCTCTTTTTCTGGCAAAAGCAGAATGTTGGAGGATTTCCTCCCCTCAACAAGCTTTGAAACTGTTTGCTGCATATTCACAATTTCTTCACAGAGCAGTCAAATTGAGTATGACCGCTGGCTTTTCAGAGCAAGTAGGGTTAAACACAAACCTGCTTTGGACTGCCAGGAAGGGGAAAAAAACCTCACCGTTGTGGTGCCTGTTCGTAACAGATACTCCCCTATATTCCTTTCCACTGCTGAGTGACAGCAGCTGGAATTTATGAAGCATGCTTGTGCTTTACAAGTTCCCTGTTTTTACATTCAGGAGAGAGAGAAAATGTCTTAGCTTTGTCCATTTTGTCAGGCTGCTTCCTCCTTTGTGCGCAAATATACACCATGTCTTACAAAAAGTCCCTTCTTAAATTACATCCCTAAAGGTGAACTAGATATATGCAAAAGTAATTTCTCCTTCAAACAGTATGCCACACTTGTATGGGATATGTGACCTTATCATGGAGAAAAATGACCAAAGATGCCTGTGCAATTCCCACCTGAGTCCCTGTACTCAGGAATTTAAGATGACTGCTTATTGCACATATATGGGCTGAGCCCTTTTGCACACCAAGGTTGAGTGAAGGTTTGATTTTGATGGCTACTGCAGTGGGCAATATGACTGAAACTGGATACAAAGTAAGTAAAAAATATAAATACTGTATTTTCATTACTTATCTGTCTGAACCCACAGGAAATGTGTCTTTTGCCCTTCATTGACATCATTCCTCGTTTCTAAGCACATGCACATACACACATATTTCTACAACTGCAAATGACTGAAAGCCATCAGGCTTTCATGATGGGAAGGGAGAAGGGAATCCATAGTTCAGCCGTATTATTTCCCCTACTTCCTTGCAAAACCTCTCTCACTGGAGTTTCATAGGCTCTCTCCTCCAAATTATTTATGGGAGAGGGGCAACCCACCAGACGCTGTATGTGCCATTATCCCCAGCTATTATCCAACAAGTAGTTAATGTTGTTTGAAGCAAGCATGATTCCTTCTGAGCTCCTCTGTGGCTGCTACTGCATGCCTAGGGCCTGGTTGTACTCCCTTAAAGTCGATGTTAAAACTTCCCAGCCTCACAAGGTGGTTGTGAGGATAAGTTCATTAACGTTTGGAAGGCCCCCAGATATCATAGTGCTGGGAGTAATATAAGTATCTAGATAGATAGTTCTCAAAGACAGCATCTCTGAGGGTCAGATTCTGCACTAGAAATTCCCTTATGCCCATCAATTAACATTTGCTCTTGAATATGTATGTAACATGATGTTTTCCTATTATACACATTTAATTATTACTTCTTCTCCAATAGCTATCTATGCTATGGAAAGAAACATCATAGAAACTAAAGTTTTGATGAGTCCTACAAGAAAAATAGGTTCTGAAAATCTCAAAGAGCCTTGGGTTTTTATTTTTGTCTGAATAGCTCCATCCGAGTTGCCATTTCTCCAAAGCAAAGTGTGGCTCATCTCCATTGTGACTGTAAATGTTTAAATATCCCTTTTTCCCTTATGGTTTCCATTATTATTTATTTCTTTTGCAAGCAGAAAGATGTCTGGGTCATCCTTTCAGGCAAGATGAAACATGCAAAACATGACAAAGAACAGTATTCAGAAGAAGTTTGCTATGGGGTGTATGTTGAGCAATCTTTTGATTGAGCTGGAAAGTCTTGAATCTTCTTCTTAAAAGCTTTTCTCACCTTTTTTCAACACAGCGGGTCAAATTCATTGCTGATGAAATTCCATTCACCCTGTTGTCAGTACTGAAATCATAGAGTGTTATAAAGCTTCAGCATTTCCTTATTATGAAACATAGAAATGGAAGTCAATAGAAGCAATTGTATGCATAAAATTAAATGCACACTTCAATATATTTTACTGGATTGATGTTTTAATCTGGTTTTATGACTTTAGTAGCTAAAAAGAATCATTTTGCTAAATTAAAATTAAATAGAATTGTTGAGAGTGCAAATTATTGCCAGATACAATATCTGTAACTGGCATGAGGAACACACATACAATGCAGTTGCCTGTAAAGACTCAACTTCTTAATTAATTTTCCTGAGGCTTAGCCTTTTATTTAAAATACAGCTGTTCCAGTTCTAGGGAAGAAAAAAAAAAAACCACCCTTGGAGACATGGCCCAAATGTAAGCAGCTCAGCAGCATTGGTTCGAGTTTGCAGAGAGCCTGAAACCACTTCCATGACACATGATTTCAGTACCAAGTTCTGTGTATCCTTAAGCCAATAAGAAGCATGCTGTTTCAGAGACATGGCTAACTAATTTGTCATTCATTACAGTATGTAAGAAATGCAATCATGTTCAGAGGATCTCATAATTCAAAGACTAGATGGGGCATCTGCTGGAGGGCAGTGAAGGAAGAGTAGGACTGAAGACAGGTGAAGCTGGATACATTAAGTTGAACATGTAGAGTGGCTCATTATTTCTTTGTAGCTAGCTGTTAACTCTGCTTTGTCTTGTACTTGGGCTCTTAGCTCTTTCTCTCATGAGAAGGACTTTTTGTTCTCTGCTTGTACAACACATGGCAAAATATCCCTTGCTGCGCCTAGAAGGCCCAAATCTAATACAAAGAATAAATAAAAGTAAAGACACTATTTTCCAAGGGAATGGGCTTAGCTTTCAAAAGCTTAGAAACCACCCCATTTCAGCAAATACATAAATCTCTATTGTAAAAACATTATACCCATTTATATTTTTAAAATTAATTCATTCCATTTGATCACTTTCCTTTCAAATAGTTTGGCTGTTAATTGGATGCAGGCAGGACACAGACAGAGCACTCAAACTTCCCTGTTGGCTCTGCATTTCCATGTGGATATTTTGAGAGACAGGCATTGTCTCTTAAATGGGAGTTGTGAAACACAACTACACTGGTCAGTTTTAAAACTTTTCAGTTGCCTTAGGTAACTAAATAATGTTCCCCCTTTTTTTTTGCAATATTCCCTAGGTATTTGTTGAACTGTATGCCAGTGAAGAAAGCCCTGGAGGGAATATTAAGGTCAGAATGAGATGGAGCTAACAATATACAGAATATTTCTGCTGCACATAGCCATCAGTACAGCATTTGCCTTCAACTTCCCTGGTGTGCCTTAGTTACCATTGCTTCAGTATTCCCTGGGTATCTCTTGTGTTATGAAAGTCCCCTCTCTGCTGTGGGGAGGGAAAGAGCAGAATAGAAAATAGAATAACAATGGAAGGAGACAAACAAAAAATAGACAGTTATTCATGAAACTGGGTTCATAAATCAGGAAAACAGTTCCCTGAGCCACATTGTATAGTGAGTATGCTACAGTGATCACACAACCTGCATATCCAGAGGATACTCAGCACTCACCCAATCCATAGCTTTGTGTAGTTAGGACTAACCTAGAAAGATTAATTTTAAAGTGGATTTTTTTGTGTTTTGTTTGACCAGCTGTGCAGTGTAAGCTGTCCCATCTTTGCAAAAACAGTGCAGCCCCTGCCTGCTATCTGATCAGGTTGTTATTAGGTGGACTTCTTTGTGCAGTTTATCATTTAAATGTGCTCTTCATTTAATGCCTTATAGCTTTCATATGGTGTAAATGGTTTTGCATCAGTTGAAAAGAACTGTAAATGCTATTGTCAGTTTGCTACAAAGGTTTGCATTTTTTTGACTGTAGTAACTCTGCTTCTTATTTCTATAACCCAGCACAGTAGGGACAAGATTCTGCCATTACAGAATAAAAAGCTTTTCCAGGCAGGACTGACACACTCTGAAAGGCAGAACAGATAGTGCAGTATCATCCTGATGAAATTAGCAGGGGAGAAATGTGAAATTTCCACCTTCCATTACATACATTCATGGACATTTGGAATCTGATGTGAGTATGAATCTGAATGATTTTTTTTTCTCTCCCTCATCTTAAAGCATGGATATTTACTATATAAAGCACAGTATTTTCTAAGACAAAACAATTGTTGTATTAGGAAGCAAAGAATGCAATAAACATTTTACTCTCAGGCCAATAATCATACAAGAAAATAACTTGATGAAGTGCCCTCTACTCCCTTTTTTATATGTCAGCAGGAATAAAAACTGCTTTATTTTTTACCTCAGCTTCACTACTTTAACCCAAGCTGATGGCAAAAAGCCTAGAGAATATTGCTAGCAGCCTGTTCTCTTATGACATCCACCCTTCATCTGGATGTAATATCTCAATATTGCTCCAGAAGATTGGATTTTATTTAGTCTTTTAGTATGATATGAAAAAGTGAACCAAATTCTTAGATGGCAGGGGCTTTATCAATTAAAGGAGTCTAGTTTACTGGGAGCCAGCTGAACATTTGACTTTATCATATGCTATAGATTAATGAATGCTACTGCTAGTCAAGAGAAACAAGAGGTCATCCAAAGACTACTTTGTTTGCTTTTTTGGTACTTCTAAAAAATGTTTCTCTAAATACTTCCAACACAGGCCTGTTCAGTGCTATAAGGAACACACCAGTTAATCTGTGATGCACCCCAGCATTAAGGATCTCTCCTAGTTTTCAGATTTGAGTCTAAAGAAGCTTTTGTGACATCCTATCTGGCCAGGGCTGTAATTTTTTTAACACAGCTCTTGTTAGGAGAGCAGAGAAAAAGAAATATTTTCAGCTTCTTTCCACTGCCCTCCATTACTAGACACCCAACAGTTTTGTGGTTTGGCACTTGCCTTTATGCACAAGAAACTTAAAATTAAGCCCATAGAGCAACAATTTGAATGAGGGTCACTTATTGTACTAAAGTAGTGCAAAAAACATCTGTTTGGTTTTTCCTATACTGAAAATTTCTAATCCTCTCAGGTTCATTTTGCAACTCAAAAAACAAGGACTGTAACCAAATATTTCAGAAAATCGTAAACGCAAAATATTTTCTGGGCAATCTTCAGCTTGAGGAATGATGATACCATGTTTGCACAATGTCCACTGTCCAGAGATTCCACACTGCCAACAGTACAGCAAGTCACTGGGGTTTGGGAGCCATTGGTGCTCCCAAGGATGAGCATTTTGAAAAGCTCCAAGTACCTTAATTCCTTTTTTCCCCCGTAAGTTTTGTTTTTCAAACTCCTATATTTTCTTCAGTGGAGGGCAAATTCCTACTCCTCCCAAGGCAGGAGCTTCTCCACACTTTGTGGCAGAAATCCTCCCTCAAAGTCTCATGGATTCACAGCCATGAGATAGAACAGGAAAAAGTATGAACCCACAAATGGATGTATAAAAGAGTGGTTCTGCATCTGTGAGGAAGGTGATGCAGAAAGTATTCTTAACTTTCTCTTCTCTGAAAGTCACTGAGGTCCTTTCAGTTGTTTTCTGTATTTTCTTCCTGCTCAACAGAGCAGAATTGCACAGGCTTGACTCCCTCAGATATGTCCTCCTCTCCCATCCCATCTTCATACTGGAAGAATAAAAGGAATCTTTCTAGCTAAAATTAATTCAGAATCCCCTACCCTTTCCACAACCAGCAATAGATGCTTAGTTGAAAAGATGCTCTGACTATAAAGAGGGTTTCCTGTAGTTCTTCAAATACAAGAACAAATCTTGGCTGTAGTGGAAAATTTATTTTAGCATCTGGATGCATGAGAAGGAAGAGATGAGTTTCTTTGCCCTTCCAAATGAAAATTTACCTCTTAGCTGGACAGATAATTAGGGAAACAACCTATGAAAGGAGAGGACAGTAGTCTCACTTTGCTTCATTCCCACTAATACTAAAGGAATAGCTAAAGAAATTAATCCATATTTTAATCATTATCTTTACCTCCCAGTGTACATCACTAAAAGGGTTTATATGCAGCCCTCCTAATTGGCACAGCCCCTGCTGGAAATAGAAACATGACGATGAATTGCTCATTCAGATTAGGCTCACAGGAATATGTTGTGCTGAGAGACACTCACTTTTATTTCCTGAATTGCTTTAATGATGAGCACTAAGCAACATTCTCTGCTTGCTCTCTTCTAAGTACTCTGAGCTACAAGACAAGGTAGCAGCCAGAAGAGAACAGCAGGCTTCCACAACAAGAAATATCTGCACATAAATACCAAAGCACACCTGTGAACAACTGTGAGTGGACCTTCAGATACCATGTCTGCCAGCTAAACACATAATTTTTAATTAAGTGAGCAATTACCCATTATTGTTTAGCCCTTGAAATGCATCATGCTGAATCTATTCCCTGGCAATGATCCCAGTGAAAAAGCAAGTAATCTCTTCAGGGTACAGATTTATATTCTCTGGTAGTAAGGTCACTAATAAGACTTTGAAACAAGATTTACAGATAAACTCCAAAGGTTTCAGAAGGCTTTAAGCACCTTCAGCTCAACTGTAGAGATTGTATGTTTCCAAAAATCTAAGTTTTCTTTTTCTTCTATCTACTTGTTCCACAGTGTCTTCTACAAGGTAATATGGCTACTTTCTGCTATCATGAAGAATGGAAGATGAGAGTATAAAATTTAGCAGGTTTAGGTTCTAGAAAAGGGTAAAAAATTTCTAGTGCCTCTGTGAAACAACCTCCTGCATAGTTGCAGTGAACATGAGCATTATAGCCAAAGAAACTGGGACAAGTTCATCTTACCAGGGTGCTTCTATAATAGACTTCAATTGCAGGAGACATAAGGATTTAGTTTTCTTTTAAAAATGTAGTAATAGAGATTTTAGCTGAAAATTAAAGATCCTTAACTGATAACCCCAGACAAAGATTTTCTGCTTTCAGAAGAGAAAAAATAATTTTTTTTCAACTGAAAACAAGAAGCTTGGTGTCAGACCTGAATAAGTTCACCATAAATGGTATGAAGGTTTGAGAAGATTCCTTCTTGTGCTTTGTGAACACTTCCTAAAATATTGACAAGAACATCCAGAAGAACTTGAATTAAACCTCAGTTTTCTATCAAAACAAAAGAAGAAACTATTGACAGACTATTTTCCAGCACTCTCAGCTGCAATGCAGACCTGTGAGCATTTACATGCAGACCACAGCTATTTAAAACTGTATATGTGGGTTAGATGAAAGGTTGACTTCAATATAATGGTATTTTAACCTGTAGTTTCTGGAAACCAGATTATTTGGGTTGGTAATTTGCTTCTTCTCCACTTATAATAAAGTGAATTTAGATAGTATTTTAGGCCCTGAGGAAAAGAGGAGGAGAGCTGTCCCCTGTGTGCAGGGGGACTGAGAACAATGAGGCATGTTAGGCTTAGGAAATTCTTTCTGTCAGGGTTTGGAAACAGTCACATTTCAAAACCTGAAAGAGATGGAGAAGGGAAGTATTTTAAGTCTTGCTTAAAGTTAACTTACACCTTGGGTTAGGTTTTATTTAGTTCTATCTTCAGCAATATCCAACATAGACAATACAAATTTGATGCCACTTGTGATGGATTGCACATAGGACCAATTGGAGCCCTACTAGCTTTAAAATTGATAGCACATAGACCAACAGTGGTGGTGCAGTTTTTCATTAAATGAAATGGAAAAGTGATTTAATAATTCTTTTTGTCTTAAATTGCTTAAAAGAATTTTAGACAGTTAAAAATTGCATGGATTTTAAACCATATGTGTGAGAGTGGAAAAAAAAAGGGTTTTGTTTTTCCTATTTTTAATATGAGCCAGATGAAACAAAAAGATTGTTTCCTTGCAAACTATAGGTCAAGTACCTATGTAGGCTTTGAGATGGCTCTGTAAGTTATCATGTTATCTTTCTTTCTTGACAGTATACCATTATGTGGTGTATCATTTCAGCATTTACTATCTTTCATGTCCTTTTATCTTCACACTAGGATTTCTTTCTAAATTCCAAGCCATGCATTTGGTTTCATTATATAACACTGGCTTTTACAAAACATTGGCTCTTCATATTCTTTGGTTTCATATTTGTCGGCATCAGGCTGAAATAGTAAACCCACTACGTCTATTTTATCTTGTTAAAGATAAAAACAATATGGTAAATGAACTATTTGGGGAACACTACTTTCAAATTAAAGGAGAAGAAAAAGTATTAAGTGTCGCCACTGAGTTGAACTATATTGAAATCTTGAACTGAAGTGATTTAAAAAAAAAATAAAAATAAAAAGGTGACCCAAAATGTTACAACTGTCATGCAGGACTGTGTTATCTTAAATTATTTATTTAACATCTGGTAAATATTACTCAAGCTATAGTACAGATAAATTGAATAAAAGAATACCAATGCCAGGGGAAAAGAAGAATTGCTTAATACTGTAAGTATATAGTACTGTTCCACAAAACAGTTCATTCTCTCTCTGCAAGGGGAGATGAGAAGCATGGTATTGGGGTAAAATGCATCTGCTTTGTTTCACCCTAAGTATGAAGCTATCAAAGCAGTTTTAGAGATTTAATTTAATCTCAAACACAAATTCTATGAAAACAGTCTGACAGCAACATGAAATTTTACATAGCTTCTTTTACCCCTCCCCCTTTATAATGCAGCTTCCCAGCTGATTCATTTTATTTTATCCTATGTGTATTGGGGATCAGATTGAATTTTCTTTGAGAAAAGAAAATAATTAAGCCATCTATGAAGCTTTGGCTGGGCATGAACATAGCAGCACAGGATAGAGTTACTTGGAGGGGGGAATGAGGTCAAAGAAAAGTACTGCAGGGGAAAAAAAAAAAAAAGCATCAAGTTCTGTGACTTGGGGAACAAAATAAAAAGAGGATGGAGTCTGAGAAGGGGGAATGGACCTAGATTCCTTGTCAGTTTGAGGGTTACAAATGGAACCAAAGGCTTATCTTAAATATATGCAGGTTTAGAGAATTTTTTTTCTGGAAGCTATTGAGAGCTAATTAAATTACAGTCCAGTACTGAGCATTTCTCCAGTGCTTCCATGGTCAGTTCTGCTGAGCTCTTCTTGGTTACTTGATACTGCTTATGAAATAAAGAAGATTGATTCCTAAATATTTGTTCCTATTCCCTCTTTGTGGATTACATTATTCCGCTTTTCATTCTTAGAGTCTTTGCTTAAGCTGCAAGATGTAAGGGCTCTATAGAGACTGCCAACTATAACATCCAAGATTAAGAACCTGCTATCGCACCTAAGTTCAAGAGGGTAATGAGCAATTCAGACCACCTACTGTCTACAGTTTCCAGATCCTGGCTTCTGCACTCTTAACAGTGAGGAGGAGTCATGACACCCCAACTGTATGTGCATAACTTAAGCACAATGTACATGCCTAACTTAAGCACTGCTCTCTCACTCTATTGAGAAAAAAAAATTGGCAGTCTGGGCATCAGGCACTTGGGCTTTTTATAATGCTGTCTTCCTCTGCACACAGCCATGATAGCTGACTTAGCCCGAAGAACTTCAGATACTGCTCCAGAGCACACCAAAGTAAAAGGGCAAAATCTGATTAACTATACTGGTGTGAGGATCAGGCAATTACTATCTGGAAAAGACTTCTAGCATCATACTGTTTTTTAACCCTGCTTCTTATAGGACCAAACTTTATAAGCTTTATATAGCACCCATCATCTACTGTCTGGTGCCTCCTCCACTCCTAGCTTCTGACCCTGCTAGCCATCCTCCACCTCTTCTGAGATTGTCAGAGGGGACTTAAAGATGTCACTTACCCACAAGCTGAAGGAAAAGGTGCGGACAGGAGAGAGAGGCACAGAAGAGTGTCCCTCCCAAAGGGACATCTTGTGGCATGGATATAATGGCATTATTAGACACCAGGGAAGGGATACGGGGGGACCTAAAAGGCAACCTGCCTTCATAAACTCTGTTGATCACATGAATCATAGAATCATAGAGCAACAGAATATTGTGTGTATGGAAGCCATACCACCATCCTCAACTCCAACCAAAGCATATGTACTCAGCTCTCCAGACTGGGGTTTAGATGTGAGGGGGAGTCTTGCAACAACCTCTTCCTGATGGTCTTTCTGCCTAATACATTGATGGACCTGCCTGATCACATGGTAGTTTGGACACATGGAACTCATGACACCTTCCTTTCACCCATGCTGTGGCCATTTCCACTCATAAGTGAGCAACCATCACAGGTCTGTTTGGACTGGCCTCTTTATGTACAACGCAGCTTTCTGCTGCTGTTACTTTTACCCCTGGGAAAAGGTATTTAAAAAACAACCAAACTTCATCCATGTGTAAACTGCAGGTTCAAAGGCTGCATTTTGTGTCCTTAATGATCCCACTAGCATCAGTTTCCATATCTCCTGGTATCCATATCTACATGTTTTTTTTAGAATCACAGCATCTGGTGTCCCCTGACTCAAAGCCTGTAGTTGGAATGGATGCCCAGGCATGTGATAACCATTTAGGACAGTGACTCTTGTTTCAACACCCGAGGCTGTGGACACCAAATTGTTTTTCCAGAGCCTGCACTCCGGGGCCCTGCCACCATCGATGACCATACCACAGCCACCCCCCTGTACTGGGCTACCTCAACCTGGGGAGAAATACCTGAACACATGGGAAAAACCTGGTGCCTAATTGTTACATAAAAGCATATAAAGGAAAACCAAAGGCCAAAGCACAAACCATGAGAAGTTCATCTGGCTAGTTCATGAAGAGTGTAGAAAACTGAAACCCACTCACAGTTTATGCAAATGGATAATCATAAAGATTAAGCAAAATGCCACTGAAATCTGTAATTCACAAAACCAAAAGCCTTTCTCTATAGTGGTTCCAAGATGAAGCATTACTTGTAAGAAATTATTTTCTACCATACCTGGATTTTTCTTGCAAACGTGGTTAGTAGCAAATCCGAATCTGTCATCACAGCAGTATAATTTAAATAGTACAATTCACAGCTGACAGGGGATTTCCACCGACTTCAGTAGGAAAATATGTCATTTACTAACTCTTGTTAACAAGTAGTAAGAAATCTGTTGCTTGCCCAGGGTCACAAGAACCAGCAAGAGACATTAGTGAGGAGAAAGAGAAGAGACAGGAGTTGACAGCAGCAAGCCAGATGCAGAAATAAACTCTATAAATTTGTGTAAAACTCAGAGAAAAGGCCTGTTAGTAAGCTGCTGACACCCCATTTTATCTGAACTGGCTATTACAAAGTCTGTATTGGAGGTTCTTATTCCAAATACCAAGATAAAAAGATAGATAGATAGATGATAGAAGATAGATAGATAGATAGATAGATAGATAGATAGATAGATAGATAAAAGATCTTGAACTGACTCTCAGATTAATCTGACTCACATTAGAAGTAAAATCTACAAAAGACTCCTAATGAAACTCAACCTGCACAAGCACTTTCAATGTCTCCTTGACGGAGAGAAAAAACTCTTAGGTTTTGCACCTAAAGCATTATACCAACCTTCTCATCTGGTGTATTGCACCCACTATAACTTTGTGCTCTCTTGGAATGGCACATGCTGCCTCTGCAGTTCTCAGATTAGATTTCCCTGACCTGTCATCAATGCAACCATATAATGGGATTCCTTGTTTCTTTATGGTCTCGGTAACAAAAATGGTGGCTTGAGAGGAATTGGATAGCAAGCTACGTAACAGGAACTTCCTCCCAGTTTATTGCTAGTGAAATCAATAAGCAGGATACTTCCCTTGCAAAAAAAAAAGAAAACAAAACTACCTTATTTTCTGCAGTCTCCTTTACAGGCATTGTAACAAAATTCCTTCTTTAATGCAAAAGAACCATCACCTGAAGGCAATTTGATTGATCAGAAACCTGTAAATCTGTCTTTCTGGTGAATTCAGAGTCTAAGCAGCCCTGTCTCTCTGCTCCTTCCTCAGACAATACTTACATGTACTTCTCTTGCTGACTTTTTCTCACTCTCTTTCCTTCACATGTCAATTGCAGTTAAAACAGAATGAATTCACCAGTCTCCTCATCAGTCTTTGAGATTTTTTTTCAGGGGATTAGGCAAATGTCTTTATCATGCAACCCAACACCATAAGTTTTGTTTGAACTATTGATACACAGGAGAGAAAGCACAAAGCTGTTTCTTCAGCTGGATTTGAAAGAAGAGTATTTCTCTTGATTTTTCAGTAAACCCGTAAATGTTTATAGATCAAAGTCCCTTTTGATAAAAACCATAAATGTCTTTCAGAATAACTATTAATATACTAGCCTTTTGCCTTGTTGGTTTGTTGTTTGCTTTGTTTGTTTGTTAGTTTTCCAGGGGAATTAGACCAGATTTTCCATAAATCTAATAAAAATATTTCCCTTTAGTCCAGGAGTTGGTCATGATTTTCATCAATGTTTTTGGAAGGTGTTGCTTTTGGTAGGAATGTGTCCAAACTTGTGCAGCAACATTAATAATGAACAAGACTCCTTGATAAGTTTCATAGACCTTTCCATAACCTAACAGATCTAGAAGAGCATTTTTTCACTGATTATCTCCACTAGTTCATAGAATCATAGAATGTTAGGGATTGGAAGGGACCTAGAGGTTCATCTAGTCCAACCTCCCTGCCAGAGCAGGATCACCTAAACCAAGCCACACAAGAAGGCATCCAGGCTGGTCTTGAATGTCTCCAGAGAGGGAGACTCCACAACCTCCCTGGGCAGCCCGTTCCAGTGCTCTGTCACCCTCTTTTACTTTCAATTGTAAAAATAAGTGGTCTGTTCTTTATGGGGATGAATACTGAGACTGGGAAGGTCCATTTACTATATAACATATACTGGGAAGGTCTATATACGGCTTATTGGGAAAGTGGGGATACATCTGAAAAGTAACTCCTTAAAGCAAAACCCCATTCTTATTATTTATTCTAGCTTCACTCAAAGAAACCACATTTTTCCTTTGAAATCAAGATTATAAGGAAATCAAAAGCCTTTACAGTTGTTTGTGAAGTTCATCAAACTGTTATTAGTTCTCAGGCTAGTTGTGTCAAGTAAATCAATTAGCCAATTTGCCTGAACAACTGTTGCAATTCATAAGACAAATAAAAACAAGTACACAAAATACCCCAGGACTAGATGAGGTTACTGATATATGATTATGCAATGAAAATGCAAATTTTGCCCAAGACCATATCTTACTGTAGTCATTAGATGGTATTGTCTAGTGCTATATGTATTTACTAGAGATTTAATTCCTTGAATCTATTCAAGGAATGCAAGTTTGTATTTTATTTGCCCTCAGGTGAAGTGCTAAATCTGCTTACCCATCTTATTAAGGGACATACTTGCTTTGGAGGAGGATGTCATGACATTTAAATCGCAGATTATTTTATCATTAAGTAAACATAGAAGAAAGTTAGACAAGTGCTTAAAAATGACAGCCCTTATAAATACATCTGTCAAACATACTTGAGTCAGAAATCAGGTAGAATTCTCTCCTGTTTACCCCAGTAATTTACATCTAATTCTCTCCTGTTTTCCCCAGTAATTTACATCCTTAGGTGGATTATCATTACAAAAAGCTTATCTTTGAAGAGAAGCCAGAAAGACTTTTCAATTGTTTTATAAAAGACACATATAGATGATGAAACATCATGATGGTGCTTGGATTCTGAATATTACCAAATATACTTTATTTCACATCTTTAAAACTTATTCCTCATTTAGCATCTGTTAATCAGCAAGAATTTTGCTCTTCCCTTAGTTTCATGTTTCTTGTCTTCTCCTCTGTGGGAGCTGCATTGTGGTGGTTTCCCTCTGCATCTATGAAAATGTCTCTGATAAAAATCCTGAAGACATTAATAACTATGTCTCCAGATGTTGAAAAGGAGCCTGAACTGATTTTTTCAAACTTCTACTGTAATATAATATTAGCTGTACCACAATGAGTGAGTTACAACTGAGAGGATCCTAAGGCAGGCATAGTCTTTTAGTCACCTACACTAGGTACAAGAGGATCATTTCTGTAACTCCAAGTTTGTTTATCTTGCTCAGAAATACAGCAATCATTTCTGCATCTTTGAATTTGTACCAGCATATTTATGGCAACAACAGCCCTGTGCTTTTGGTCCCAGTGGAATAACAGGATGTTGGCAGTAGTCTAGAAAATTCAGTGGCAAAATTG
This sequence comes from Ceyx melanurus, assembly GCA_024611195.1. Lineage (NCBI taxonomy): Eukaryota > Metazoa > Chordata > Aves > Coraciiformes > Alcedinidae > Ceyx > Ceyx melanurus. Next base: position 110,311 of record JANHGL010012350.1, on the reverse strand, counting down.
TTCATGAGTATAAATATGTAGAGTAGGAAATGAAGACAGAGATTTCAGCTTTTGCAAAGATAGGTAAAACAATGACTGCCTCATTCTTTTTTTTTTTTTTTTCCTGCTCAGACAACCAAAATCCAGGTTCCATGTCTTGTGAAAAGGAGAAAAGAACTATAGAAAAAAATTATGTTCTGATTTGGCAGATTCCCACAGGGAGAAGGTGTGTACCTGGTTAATCTGAATGAGGTGACTACCAGCAGTGATGCAGGAGCCAGTGTGATGTTCTTACCAGTATGGTTCCTTAGCTTCCCTGTGAGAACACAATGGAAAACAGAGTACGAATGTTGTACTGTGAGCAAAATATATAACAAAACAGCTTCTCACCTGCTGACAGCCCTTCCCTAAAGAGAATGGGCTGGAGGCACTATAAACCAGCCAAATTAATATGAATTCTGGGAATAATTCTAGAACAAAAAAAATCAAACAAAATCCCATTTCAAGTGTATTTTCAAGGTAAGTATTTCGAATACAGCAAAGAGATTAATAGGATCTTACATAGCACATGGCATATGTTGTATGACATAGCACAAATGCACCAACCAAAGCCAACTTCTTTTTTGTGAAGGAACAACAGCCTTTGTTCAAAAGAAAGAGGTTGTTATTGTCATATATTTTAATTCTAGTGAGAGTTTATTTCATAGTTTTTATTATATTCTCATAAGTAAAATAAAAATGGTATTCATATAACTCCTAATGAGGCTCACTGAGCAAGTGAAGAGGAGCAGTCTTCCACTTTCTGTCATGAATAATCTGTTCTCTATGTTCATCATGGACAAAACCAAAACTAATGGATTTATATTTTAGTTATATAGTTAGGTGTCAGAATAACCTTTGGAACACTAAAGATAATGAAGCACGTGAAGAGTAGATTTCCCATTTTTGTGAGGTTTCTAAAAACAGGCTAGACAAACATCATCAAGAATTGCAAAAGGGTCACTGATCTTGCCTTGAGGTAGGGAAAGGTTCAGAAAATCTCTCAGTGTCCCTTCATTCCTATGATAAAACAATCCCGTTCTTTCCTACAGCAAAACTTGTTTGCACATTGGAACTTACAGGGCAGTCTCTCCCTCCTCTTTCTGTTCAGATGACCTCTGACATTTGCCCTACAGTTAATGAACTGCAGTCTGAAAAGTGAGCATATTTCCAGAAAAGGACTCTTGGGGAAGTCAAACTCATAGAGTATCTGAAATACACACTCAGAAACACACAGAGAGATGCAAGGTAGAGATACATCCAGGTAATCTCTTTTGAAGTCTGCAGGGTTTTGTCCACAGTCCCAAGTAGCAGCAATAAAGTTTCCTGTAGGATTTCTCACTGTTACTGGGCTTAAAGGCTCAGTAAATAACCCTGCATCTGCAGCCTGCCCACTTCATATGCCTAGGTGGACCGTAGCTAATATGGACTGAACAGTCCATGTGTGAAACACATGTGTTCTGCCCCAAGACCGTGGGAGCTGCGTAAATTACACATGTGAAATATGTCAAACACATGTAGACGTGCCCTGAATCTTCATGCATTTTTTGGTACAAAGTAACTCCAAGAGTATTTCAACTATTCACTTATGAGGAGGGACTGCAAGGGAATCTGTATAATATTCAGTTTGCAGAAAATAGAAGATAATCTTTATCACTGTTCTGTCCATATTGTAAAGTTGCATGCCAGTATTTCCTTCCCTTCTGTGAATTTTATTCCTGCACATTTATTAATGTATAGAACTGGGAACTGTTGATGCAAAATGTAAATTAAGACACTACATTGGGAGCTTCTGGAGATAGTACAACCCTTTAGTCATCTGAATGTTGCTTTAGGCTGTATCTCTCCTTATCAGAACTATTTACTAGCAGACATTTAAAGTTAATGGGAAGTGAAGTGTCTTTAATCTTTCCTGCAATATATCAGTTCAGTTTCTTCAACCTATCAGTAGACAAGAAAACAACATAGAATTAGTACACTAAATCCTACACCTAGTTCTGCAGGTCCCTTCGAAGTCTGAAACCACTATTTATACCTGGTGGAGTAGGACACCAAATACAAACTTTGAAAATACGAGTTTCACATTGGATACTGCATTTGGAAGTCAAATTTGAAGTTGTTGCTAGAACAGGCACAGATTTTTAACTTCTATTTTTTTCTGTGCATTGCCCTCATAATGAAAGGCAAGATTGCTGGCTCCTCTTCAAGTTGGTGCTTCTTCTTGTTGGGTAATTGGATAACCCATAGCAGGATGATTATTTTTTTCCCAGGATAGAAGAAACACATTGAAAGACCATGTAGGGCAAAGAAATCACTGTGTATAAAATAATGGTAACATTTGTAAAATTGCAAGGTTTATTTTCTTTCTTTTTTTTTTTTTTTTCTACATTACTCAGATTTCCATCAATTCTAACCAATAACATAACATTAACCAGAATGAACCAGGAATTTGAGTTTTTGGTCTTTTTAAACTGAATTGTACATAACACTGTGATGAAATACAGGATATCTGGAATGTCCTTGCATATTTGAAGGAAATCAACTGAGACATGGAGCCAGTGTAATTCCCAAAAGCAAAGGGGCAGTCCTGCTCTGAGTTCTTCAAATCCATTAAAAATGGCTGCTCTTACAGAAAGAGTTACAAGCAGAGCATTTGGTTTCTCTGAGAATTATTTTTATTCCTTAGTTCTTTCTCTTAAAATAAAAGTTATCCATTCTGTGTTGACCTTGTAATGCAGGACTTTCGATGTCCTCTTGCAGAGTTTGGACTAATACAAATAACAGCTGGTACCACTAATACTAATGGATTTCCTGGTTTTAGTTCAAATACTGTAAACTTTTAGTTTTGATCACACTAAATCTGAAGATAGGTTTTTCATATTTGTTTTTCTTCAGTGAGAATCATAGGCTTTAAAAGTAATTTTAGAAATAAAAGTGAAACAAAGGGAGAAAGTACTTTTTCATATGTTGGCAAAAAATGTATACCATTTTCTTTCCTGTCTGCACATTAGTTTACTCCTAACCAGGACCCTAGAAATGACTGGATGATTTGTGAGACACCAAGGTAAAAACATACTGCAACAAAAGAATTTAAAACTTAATTATATATATTCAATAAAATATCTGTCAAAACTGCTTCAGACTTTAACTGTATATGGAGTGTGAAGTGGTCAGATCATTATTAGCACAGCACTGCATGAAGTCTCATTTCTCTGTAAGATGGGAGAGTACAGCAGAATGGGCAGATACCTAGGGATAAATCCTGCCAGGGCTAAGTGACAAACTGAGACTGAGGAGAACTGGGAGCCTTTGGTATGTCAGAGGAAGGAGCAGCCAATTACAGGACACAGAGAGAAGGCTTTGGAAGTTGTTTAGCACATCAGAGGTTCAAGCAGGTCAGAGCAGAGAGGTGTTCTAAAATTCAACTAAGATATTTAGGTTTTAACTTGCTTATAATTTCCTGTGTATAATAACCTATGATCTTCCTCCCAAATGCAGCACAGTTCACCTCTGGCCAAAGGCACACACACTGACATGATGAAGATTAATTTCCAGGTGAAGAGAACTACCAGAATGTAAAGTCAATAAAAACAAATATGTTCTTGATGGAACCGAAACTGTTGAGGAAATTTTATCACCTGGAAAGCTATTCTTTAAGTAGTCAGTAAAGTGAATATAAAAAAAAGATATAGTAGTCTCAAAGCGTAATGTTGGTCACAATAAATATGTTCAAGTTAGGTTCTACTACAAGATCTTCAGGGAACATTTTTAGCATGACTTTGCTGAAACTGAACCAAATGATCCTCTTTCCATATGAGCATTGTATTCCTGATGTAAGGCCCTTGTGGATAACAGTCTTTCAACAGAATTAAGGAACTGGTTTACTTAATGTGAGTGTTCACAACGGAACAAATCTGATTATCATTTTGCAGGCTTGCCAGTTTAGAGTGGAATGTGATTTAGGATGAGGCATAAAAGTTTTTCATTCTTCCTCTGTCTGTATAGTAGACCCCCACACTAGTAGGTAGCAAAGCAGTTCTTAAGATGTTGTAAAAGCTGCATAGTTACATCTTCCACAGCTAGTCTGGTTGGGCATCAATTCATTTCCATGGGATCTGAATGCTGGCCCCAAACAGTTTGTCTTTTACCTAATCTCTCAGAGAAGATCCTTCAATTTTGCTCTGATTATTTATCCCTATTTTCCTTCTTCCTCTCTGTTTAACACCAGTGAGAGAAAGGCAAATTGATAAACATCTGCCTCACGTTAACTTGAACTGTAGCCAACTTTGATTCCCATCAACATTGATTTTAGTGCTCTGATTACAGCCCAAATCCACTGCTTTCCTTTTATCTTCTTTCTGAGTATTTCTCCATGTTGATATACTGATGATGAGACAATATTTGTCTTAAGCGCCACCGAACAATTCATTTAGGTTTCTGGCATCAGGCATCCTGGTTACATGTATTAAAGGTATTGAAAATATATGGTTCCCATTGCCAGTCCATATTTTTGTGTTTATTTGCAGAGACTGGTAAATGTATTTTTCAGTTATCAATCACTTATATTTTGGTATCAAAACACTTTTTTGGACTGGGTGGTTATTACTTTGTGCTGTTTATTTGCACAAAACATCTATTATTTGATCATGCAATATACTGTAGTAAATATAGTGCATGACCAAAACCTAACAAATGCGGCTCTAAAAAAATGATACATAGATATATGTGCTAGATTCAGCCATCTAATACTGCCTGCATATGTATTTTTTTTTGTTCTGAAGACAGAATAATAAACCTTTAATCTATTTACTGCCAATACACTCTCATATTTTACTGCATCTTTTAATAAGCATCTATTAAACTTATATCTGTGCACTTGTTGACTATTTAGGGAATTAATCCTTGAAAATGCCATAACTCTAGTTCATACACAGTCATAATACTTTTCCTTTTCTTTGTAGGCATGGAAACACTGTAAATATCCAATTTGTATGCATTATCTTTGATCTATATTGTTGCTGTTTAATATTAGGAAGGAATTAGGAAATGTTCCAACTTGTGTGAATACTGCAGAATGATTCTACAATGAGAAATTTATTTGTGGTTCATTCAATGCTAAAAAATAGCATCTGCTAAGTTAAACCAGAGAAATGGGATGTTCCACTCTTTACCCCAATACACTTAGCACAGAAACAAGCTACGATCACTGTGTAATGTCTTTGGAAAATACTGACTTTTCCAACAGCAGCAGTTGCATCTGTGTCATGTTAGTGTACACACACACAAAATGTTGTGGGTTTTTTAAGTTTAATGATCTTTAATATCTCTTTTAAAACTATGTTAAGAAATTCAGCATTTCAAAAATCCCAAGTTTAAATTTTGCAAAACAGCAGACTTTTAAATCCAGACTGCTCTGTGTTCACCAAATAATCTTCTGGAATGGAAGTAGCTGGAGGTTTTGCAGAGCAAAGAAATCCAGAACATGTTTATTCAGAACAGACATGTAAATTGTGTTTTCTTTATCCCCATGATTTTTTTTGTAATCAAAACACCATCTCTAGGTCTGTTGATAAAATTTATCAACAACTCTTTGGGAGACACAGTTTCAAGAAGCAGAGGAGGAATCATGCTGGAAAGGAGCTGATGAACTGCTCTCAAAAACTGGCTACATCCCAAAGGATGAAAACCAATGTGATGCTGCATTTATTTGAGTGTTTCAGGGAAAGATGAACATGGATTCTCCATACAGCTGGACAGAATCACTTGTAAGCTACAGTGATTTACCCAGCAGTGCTTTAGGAGGTTAACCTTTGGGAGGTTAATGCACAGGTTTTTTATGGGCTTTCTGCACTGGAGCAGATTTCTCTCATGGAAGTATCCCCAGAAGAGAAAGCACAATAACACTAGCTCCTAGGCTTCCATAACTGCCTGCCATCAGAAACAAGTGAAAGGAACTGCAGGATGCAGTGATGATGGAGTAGTGAATTAGAAACATGTCAGACCTTGCATGGGAATTCTCTCCACTTCTTACTACCTGTGGTCTGGGCAAAATGGATATCTTAGAAAAGCCTTCTTAGTATTCCTACTGTTTTCATCTTTTTCTTTATTTTCATTATATTTCAATCGTTCAATGTTGTGAAATATTTGTGAAAGCAAATACATTTAACAAATATTTAAAACCTAGTGGTAACTGTACTTAAAAGTCTAAATTTTATCTTAACCTCATAAATGCAAAGAGTAACTTAGAACAACTTACTTTTTATCTACAACTTATGGGGGTTTTTTTCATTTAGCTTTCTTCCTGCCTATATATTTTGCGGTTATTATAGATACGGAATTTAAAATGTATTTTTTAACTGACATATTTTATTTACATTTTTCCTTATTATCTTTAAACATGTTACTCTAAAAAAAAAATTTCTGGGTGTAGTATCATGTAGTATTGAGGCATCTCTGTACTTCATTCATGTTTAGCTCGTATGTGTTCTGAATCTGACTTTTTAACCTTGATCACAAAATTCACATGGCCAACTGACTGTTCAGTGAAGTTGCATATGTAATATCCCTTGAATGTGCTTCTGAAAAGAAATGCATAATTCTTTAGGTCTGTGGTAAGAAATATGACTTCAAAAATAGTTTAAAGCCAAAGGGAATTCCAAACATGCATGCTTTAAAAAGTAATTATTTTCTTTTTAATTCATTTTTAAAGTGATCACACAGGATTCAAAACTGAAAATGTAACTCAGCTTAGCTGAACAGAGAGTAAGAAATGCCAGTTTTATAAATGAGGCATGCTTGTAAAAACATAACTGAAAAAAGATTAAATCGACATAAATGTACAGAGACCAAGTCTGCAGAATAGATTCAAACTAGGCAGAATATTTATAAAATATGGGATCATCACCAATATTGTTTTCAGCTCAAACAAGAAAAGAAAGTGAACTGGTTCTCTTTTGTCTTAACAAGTGACAACACAAGGAAAACAGTTGAGAATATGCAGAGCGATTTTGATTGTGTCATATTACAAATTTAAGACTTGAGGGGGAGATCATCTTTGAACACCAGTTTGTGTTCTCTCTCATTATAGAACATCATAAGCTGTTTAAAATTTCAAAGTAACTATTTTACTTCAGAGTATCAGGCATTACAAGGGCCGTTTAAATAACTGATGTTCAAGGCTGCCCTTGGAGAGAGTACAGGATGTCCAGAAAGAGGAACACTTAACAATGGTGCTCTATAACTGTGGACCGAAGAAATATTCCAAGCTTGTGTTTCTTACAATGAATAAGATGTTTTTAGGCCTCAGCTTTGCACGTTCATCTCTTTGCATTTTACCATTTTGTGCTAATGTTTTAGTTTATCTCTAAATGTTGATGCTATTCTGCACTAAGAGCTCAAACAGAACCCCTCAAACCTGTAAGCCTTTTTGAGTTTGGACTTTTAATTAAAACCTTAACGCCTATACAATTTTGATGTCTACTTAAACCATTTATATTTGAGATATATGTGGTTTTAATAGAGTTATTATAGACTATTCTAATTATTTTTTGTAGAAAACTTTATTAATATTTATTGCAATTTCTAATCACATCTTCTAGTGCAGTACCTTAACATCTACACAAGAGCAGTATTGTATTGTGTCAGGCTCTGTACAGACACACAATAATAACCCATCACTCACAACCTAAGCAGATAATGGAGTGGAAAGAGGAACAGGGAATGACCAGTACAACAAGCACCATAAACATCTTTTTCAAACAAAATATTTTTAGAGGCCTGTAAAGAAGAAAGTAGTTATATGAAACTGGTTTGCTGGCTGACTTCCAAAGAAAGAAATAGAATATATGGGGAAGATTAAATGAAAATCAAATGTAGACAGAGTGCTTAATCTTTTCTTTTCTAGAAAAGATCAAAACTCTTTTCTCCCTAGCAACAGCTAAAATTACACAAACACATTCCTAATATTAGTGGCAAAGTACTTAAAGTACTTATAAGCCATTACTGCTTTGTCACAAAAGTAAAATATTTTGTTGGTTCATATTATTCAGTACAGAAGTGTCTAGAGAACCCAAGTCTCCACAATAGTTGGGCTGTTTACAAACAAACTGAACCATTTTATTCTGGGTAGGCTAAAGGGAAGAAGTAACTAAATTCAGAACAGAAACTCAAAAATTACATTTGGCACTTTTACTATGTTGTTTTTTCCACTAAAATTAATTAGTCAGTGATGAAAATCCTTTGTACCTAAGCCATGGAACACAGAGCTGAAAGTTCATTTTGGAGTGGATAGTGAAGGTGTAACAGAGAGACATCCTTGTGTATTGTGTCAATAAGAGTGATAAATGCATAAGGAACTTACAGTATTGCATGACTGGCTGATGTAAACCAGTGGATTACATTCATCGGGAATAAGCTTGAAGTGATATATTTTTAGAAATTAATTTTGGATGTGTGAAATCCCTGGTGGACTCTCACTGATCATGACCAGTCAGTGGCCAAGGAACAATAGACAGCTCCATGAAAACATCAGCTCATCGCTCAGATACCAAAAAGCAAGGAATTATTCAGAAAGAAAAAGACTGAAATGTGCGTTGTCATTATGCCTCTGTGTTCCACTCTGCTCCCACATGTTAAATATTTTATGTAACTCTGGCCCCTTATTCCCACTCTCTTCATTTAAGGAAAGCTTGTCCTAGAACTGGAGAAGGTTCAGAGAACATTAGCAACCATCAGAATTACTGAATGACTAAAGGAAGGATTGTTAACCTGAAAGAAAGATGACTGAGGAGGTCTATAAACTCACAGCAGGATAAATAAAAGGCACACAGTCTTTGCCAAGGCCCTTTAGGAAGCCAGCAAGTAGCAACTTAAAAAGAAGGAGGTAGCTCTTCATAAAATGCACAAGGAAACTGGAGGAACTCCTCGCCTCAGTTAAAACCAAATGTTGAATTCTGGTTACACAGTTTGACCTGGTGAGTTTATCCTTGTGTTCTTATGTGCCAGCACTATTGTACAGTGATTGTAGGTGCACACATATTCTTCTTACTGCCAAGAATAAGAAAATGAGTAGGGAGCCAAATTTTCATAAATCCTGAAGTAAATATTGAACTTACAATGAAAACTCAAAAAACAAACTTTATATTTAATTAGAAACCCAATCTCTATTCCAGCTTTAGGTCTTGAAACCTCCTTTGCATTTTGTAGTGGAACTACATTATACATCCTTTACATTCAACAGGCAGCAACTCGAGTGTCAAGACAATTACCAGGCTTTAATGGATTAACTTCTTTGAGTAATGTCCCCACTTTCTCTGTAAAAGTGCACCAGCTGCTTCTTCACTACTGTTGGAATCAGAAGGCAATAATATTTAAAACAAAGGCTTAAATGCTTAGCTAATTGCACATTCTGTGAGAATACTTTCACCAGATTAGAAGCAAGATCAAAACAATTCTATTAAAAAACCTGTTAAGTGTTAAGGAAGAAAGCAACAATACAGCAAAAGCTAGAATGAACTCTCCCAGACACTTGCTGTCAATTTACTGGCATATTAATAATCTTTTCGATTTGCAAAGCTCTGTCACCCAGCAACCACAAAGTACTTAGCAGAATAATTAGTCATACATTAAAAGGTAGATCCAAAATGTGTTTAAAATACCTCCGAAGTATGGAAAAAAATATGCCCTCTCCCACCCTGCCCACCCTACTCCCCCCACAATTAATAAATAAATAAATAAATAACCCAGTGAAAGTCCTACTTATAGGTACATTATTACTGAAGTCAATAAAACTTTTGTGAGTAACAGTGATTCAAATGAGTAACCTGAATCTACAGTTTGGAAAACAGGTGCTCAAAGTTAGACTCCTAAATTATTAGGCTAACTTGTTACCTGCAAACTCCCCTCCAGTGTTCCAATCCCAACATTTAGGAAAAAAAACACACAGAACCACAGCATATGCTTAAATCCTAGTGTAGATTCTACTGTCCGAGCAGATAGTCTTATTAAAAAACAGACAAGACACAGTTGCTGTGTGCTTCTTACTTCTCCAGGGACAGAAGGGGATGTGGTTAGTCACACTTTAAAATGCAGAAGGCATTAGGTATTATATTCTTATAACACTATGATCTGGATAAGTCAACAAATTATGAAGATACCTAAAAACCTCCATATATTAAACCCATGGAATTAAATGTCTATAGAGGGTCCATTGCAGCATGGTGTCTTGACTTTAAGAAGGTCCTCAACCCAGCCCTTGCCCTGCCAAACAAAAGTCCTATCTGCTCAAACTCTGAGAGCTTTCACCTTGAGAACATGACATTTTAGAAGCAGGAAAACTCCTCCTGGGCAATGTGCTTTCCTTGACATTCTGGTCAAAAACAGATCACTGTAATTAGATAAGTAGTCAGACAGACTGCAAAAAGGCAAGAGACTACCTCAAAACATAAAGGGGAGGAGGAGAAGATTATAAAGGATAGAACTTGAAATACTTGCTGTATTTCAGTTTTTCTGGCATATACAAGTCTCTTTTTAGAGTGACAAATGGATGCTTGTTATATTTAAGGAGAACTGAAGCAAGGTTAGGAGTACTTTACTCAGCTTGGGACTTCCAAATGTTCTGCATATTGCTAGGTAGCTATCTCTGAAAAAAAACAAAACCAAAAAAAACCAAAACCCATAACCCACAATGTTACATAGATCACAATTTTCAAATCTAGCTGTCCAAATTGTATTTATCTCAAGAAAGCACCTACCTGTCACTCACAATACTATTTATATAATATTATAGTAATAATACTGGGGACATAAGGTTGTTTCCCAAGAATCTGGACAACTGTAAGCATCATGGAAGAGTATGTTTGCTGGTTTATTTCTTACTTCTTAGAAAACAAAGAGTATTTTTCATGTATTGGAATAAGTCAGATTTTCTGTAGACAGGTTCAGAGACTAATTCTAATTCCAATTCACTCTAATATGACTCTTACCATTTATTGGTAACTTGCCATTCATGTCAATTACTTCAGGCTGTCTATATACTGAAAATGCCTCTTTTTTTGCCTCTTTCATATCCTACATATTTTTTCATTATTATTCTTTCTGGGTGGAAACAAGTCTAAAGTGGATGTGATTTTGACCTGGAGATCTGATTGGGGAATATTAAATTATAAACTTTCTGGTGGAAAACACAAATTTTATTAAAAACTGACCGCTAGCTTGTGGTGGTGAGTGTTGATTACATTTTGTTATGGACAGCTTAATAAGATACAAAATGGAATTCTACTATTTCTAAGAGACCTAAAAACCATATCTCTCTGCAGTAGTTCATTTAAAACCTGCAGCTCAGGTTCAAGATTCCTTCTCAATTAGTTAAAGGACATATCAGGGATTAATGAGAAACACTTTAAAATAATGAAATAGCACCTCAATTGTGGATTCACACGCTGGCAGCTTGGAACAGCTTCTGACCTTGGAGCAATTGCAACATAAACCTTGGTCGAAAAAGTGTGTAGAACAGCACATCCCCACCAGGAAGGAGATACGATAAAAGAAGAATTTGTAGTTAAAAAGCTTCTATTGTAAGTTGCTAGAAAATAGGTCAGGCTAGACAAATATGTCATATAAAGCTTAAAACTGCTGATGTTGTAATAGCCAATTATTAGTTAGCACGATGATTGTTTAAACCTATCACAGAAGACTGCGATATCGGTACTATAAGAAAAAGAATATAAAAGGACTGTTTTTCTTAATAAACATTGGAGCTTTGTTTGCATCAAACTGTTTCCCCATCCCGTGTTGTGACGACACTCAATGGTTAAATTGTACATAAAGACATAGTTTTAGATAGGAAAACGACAGAGCAGGAGCTCTGGTTTGCCCTTTCCTCCCATAGGTGGCCTAAACACAGGCCAGATGCGCTGAGACCTAGTCACGTGATTGAGTAGTCAGTGTGGAAACTCCTACTTTATGTCCCACAGTTTTTGGAAACTGGAAATGTATCTCCAATAACTTTATAGAGTGGAAAAATCACATCTTGCTCAGTATAGTATTTTAGCCTTGGAGTCCTGGAGTCCATGGGAAACAAGTTCTGAGAATGGGAGAATTTCTAGATTAATTTTTGAAGTTCTTAAAAAGCTAAGCAAAGTAACTGAGTGAAGTCAGGAACGGCTGCAGCTCTTTATAAGAAAATGAGGGTTTGGTGGAAAAGATAACTACCGAAAAAATAAATATTATTTTAATTGCAGTCTAGTACACATATTATTCACAGTTATACTCTTCTGAAAATGTTTCTAGAAAATCTTTAGAAATAAAGTTTTCACTTTTCCTAAGGGGAATTTTGAAGTAGCTAAGTGGTAATGTGAACACAAAGCACATTTTGTGATCTGATTTTGCTGAAATCTGGACATTTTAAATCTATTCCCATGCTGGGTAGTGAGAGAGATCTCTTTATATTTATTCAGACTTCACAGATGTCACATGATAGGAATACATTCCAAAAGCTAAGATACAAGATTACTCTTTAACCATAGAACAAACCAACAGGAATTTTAATCAAGACAATATCCAGTAATGACTGAATGTTTTTGGAGGCGATCCAGAATACACATTTGGGAATTTTAATCTTGACTGCCTTTGAATTTTGTAAAAAATATTTTAAAGTTTGGGGAATATGCCACTCTGGCTGATTCCAGAAATGAGCCATCTAAGGTATTAAAGTGTTTCATCTGTTCAGACATTGAATATTGCAAATCTGTTTTAGTAATTCATACCAGATAAGTTCACAAGGAGCCTAAGTGAAGAAACTTGTTTTCTTTAAAGTAGGACAGCAAGTTAGAAAGGGAAAAAAATATAAATAAGCCAGACATTTGTTAAAATCTTCCATATATTTCAGAAAATACTACAGCAGATGCTTTTCTTAACTTATCAGTTAATTTTAAATTATTGAAATTGTTGCATTGTGATGAACTGAAAGTCCTTACACTCTATCTGTGTTTCGATGTGTGTACAGATACATCTTTGTGTCTGCATATTTATTATGATTTAAGTGTTCAGAAAATTTCAATCACTGTTTTGTGGAAGGATCATGTGCTGGTATATCATGTCTTTAATGCTCTGACCTGCATGTGTGTTTTTAACTTCATGAAAGCAGATTACTTTGGGTTTTGCCAAATTCTCTAAAATGCTATTGTATGACTGGAAATTTTTACATACTAAATTTACATGTATTATTATAAAATTATTGTCTTATCTGTTCCCCATCTTCAAACCAGTGCAATTTTATATGCAATCAATTTGAAACTATTTAAGAAAATGAAACAATTGAAATTTCTCCTTTTAAACAATCATGATGTCTCAGTTGAAATATCAACATAAATGAGAGCTGAGATTATATATAGCCAGAAGGAGATTAAGGCTTTTTAGGATGGACAAGAATGAGCACTTTAGGGAGGCGCTAATCTTCCCTTTCTGGGACTAACCAGCTTCTAGATATTTTGGACCTAGTTATGATGGTGACTATGTATTTTAGTAGAAAAGTGGCAAGAATCTACTAAGTGGGAAAAGTATTCATACTTTCGTTTCTTCTTTTTTTCTTTTTTTTTTTTTTAATTAATATAAATTCCTGTTCTTTTTTTTTCTTGCACCCAATCATACGACTTAATCTCCTCAGCGAAAGTTTAAAAGCCTAATTCTGTAGACTATAAAACAAACTAAGAACAGAAAGGAATTTACAGTATGTTAAAAGAATAGGAGAAGAGGCTAATAGAGTTGTATACATTTCAAGGATAGATATAATCAAGTGTGTACAATATAAAGCAGAAGGTTCATAATGATTGAAAAAGGAGAAGGAAAAAAAAAGCTATTTTGTAGTAGCTGCATGAACTCTGGCTGAACTGTGCTATTTGGCAACCTCCAGTAAGGACAGACTAAGATGAGGCATTAGGGTTTGAATCTGAGAAGCTGACATCAAGCAGACAGCAAGACATGATATCTTATTTTCCTGAGCTATGCTGACACAAATTGAACTCCACTTATTATTTTCTTATGCCAGTAAAGTTGTATTTGGCATTTAAGCATTTTGCTTGCAGATGTTGGAGTGCTGGTTGTCTTAATTTAAATAATTTGCAGATTGTTTGGTGGTATTAAAAGATAGAAACTCATTCTTCATATGAGTCCAATTTTATAAGCTTTCTTTTTTTTTCTGACCTTGTGCAAGGTAAGAATTTTATATTAAATCCAAGCAGCCCAAGGGTACAAAGCCAGTTTTCTGTGTTATTCAAAACTTGGAGTGGAGAAAACTTGCCTTTGAGCTCTTTAACTGATTCAAATAAAATGAAAAGATGAAAATTCTTCACTATTATTTGACCTAAGGAAAATGAAAGTGTTATTTCTTTGTCAGGCAATGCAAATTGTAACAATAATGCACATCATATATGAATAGCAATTAGTCAATTCTTCTAGCATATTTCTAATTCTTTAAGGAATTTATATATCAACAACATTACCTAGATAACTTATTTCATAGTACTAAATGGATAGGTGAAGAGCTATCATTACTTCTGCACATACAATGCTTGAACTTTTTCAGTCACTGCCAGACAGATGTTATAGTTTTACTTTAAAAAAAAAAAAAGTCTTCTTACTCTCATACTTTGCACTGATTTTATTTTCTTGTTTGTATTCCTAGGTAAAACATTCTAAGAGAATACTAGGGATTTTTTTGAGAGGAGAATAAGATGTCAGTTTACATTACAACCCCCAAGGGTAAATGGAGAGAATTCACAAAGGGTTAGAAAAAAATGTAGTGCTTTATAATGAAATGTATTCCATGTAATTTATGACTACACAGTTAGAGTGTAGTCTTTCTGTTCCATTTTTCTTGTGATGTCTATAAATCCTTAATAATTGTCTAGGGAAAAAAATATTTTTACCACTTAAGAAACAATGTAACTTGTTTCATTTCACCAAAAGCATTATCTTCCAGAAGTACATGACCATGTTGTCAGATTATGCTAATGCTTGCAGAAAGTGTGGTCAAGACTGAAGGCCGGGCAGTAGGATGAAACCATAGGTCCAGCCAAAGATAGTGAGAGCTCTACCAGCCATATCAATAGGACCAGCTTTAAGTAGTGCCAGGGTCTTCTACAAATCACTAAATTTTCCTGCCTATAAAATTGTAAATAATAATGCCCATTCACATCCATAAAAAGCTTTGAAAAACTATTAGGGATTACTAAAAGTAGGATTATCAGGAAGTATTTGTAACAACAGACAACTGGGCCTGCTTTTCTTTCAGACCAACTTAAAGGTCACAAGTCTGTCTATGGAAAATTTTTTAATATAATTTCATGAGTTACTTAGGAAAAATGTGAAAACACATGTCAATCATAATGTGTATCTTACCTAAAGTAATATTCTAGTGTGATTTGATAGATTGCCCAGAAAGTCAATGAAAAAAAAAAAAGTGTGTATCTGTTAGACTACCAGGGATTAATGGGAGCAATTAAGGAATATACAGACATTGCAGAAGAATTAAATTATTTCTTTTGTCTTCACCACAGAGGATTCTGGGTGACATATCTTTCCTGGAAAGAAAGACGAGGTACTGTTAGAGGCTGCAATATCAACGGAGTTCATACTGGAACAGAAGGAAGAAATTAAAGAACCACCAGTTATTAAAATAGGAGTTTATATTTCTAAAGGAGATTAAGAATGAAATGGTTGAACTGCTAAAAATCCTAAAATTGACTCATTAAAATCAACTACTGTTCCTGATAACCAGTGACTATCTTTGAGAGAGCTTCAGATGATCCTGGGAATTGAACACCAATTTCTTTTCTTAATATCAAGGGTATTCTGAAACAAAAATAAATAAATGAGAATCATAATAGAATAAAGACATCTACCTAGCAAAGAAAAACATGCTTCCCTAATCTATTAAATCTTTCAGGTGAATTGTTCACAAGAAAGAAAAAATAATTTAAACCACCTTTGACAATGTTATGAAAAGAGACTATTGAGATGTGACCAAAGAAAAAGAGGCAAAATTTTTTCAAAGATCAGAGTAGCAGCTCCTCTACACAAGGTCTGTAAGCACTACACAGTGGGTTTCATTGTTACTCCTTTTGTGGGTGCTCCTAACAAAATATTTGGCAATGTTTCACCAATGCAGACCTGGTTGGAGAAGGGAGAAGCTAAGCAATCTGTTCCAGAGATTAATCAATGATTTCCAGAAGCTTGTAGGAGTTATAGCAGGACAAGGTCATTTTATGTAATTATGCAATAATTAAGACCTTATATTTTAAAAAAAGCAACATTAATTTAAATGTAAAATGAGGAAGCAGTGATTTGTACCATTCAGATTTCCCCACATTGGAACCAAAACAAACTCACCTGGGACATATCATGTTTTTTATGGATTTTATCTTCCAGCAGGATTTTTTTCTTTATTCCAATGGTCAAATAGAGCTGCACCCTAAACTCTAAATAGAAACATAGAAAGCAGATATATTTTCTGCATCAGAGACAAGCTTAACTGAAAACAAGTACACTAAACAGAGGCAGTTTATATGGACAATATATAAGAAAATTAAACTTGGTATAAAATACATTTCTTCCTGAAAAAGATGCAGTCATTATTAGAATGTTGTTCCATTTCTTCCTCTTGCATTAAAGTCACACCAAAATAAGTTGCAATTCTATTATTAAACTCAAGGCAAAGTAGCTACAGGCTTTTCTAAATTCTTTTACTTTAGTTGGGGTTTTTTTAGCCTACGTATGGCACTCTTTGCAGTCATCTCTGGTCAAGCTTTCATACATAGCATGGACCTAATGAATTGCTTCTGTATTCAGTCATTTAGACTTCATGAATCAGTCATCTCCTCCTGAAAACTGCTCTGGTCTGGATCTTTAACTAGTGTAAACTAGCATTGTGCCAAGAAAAAACTGAGGTGATACAGTACTGTACAAAATTCTATGACCTGGCACCATATTTCTGTGGCACTATTACTCTAGTGCCTTTTATAAGTGTTACAGGTTTTGAGGATTATATAAAGTAGATCATCTACAAAAATAAATTTAACTTTTTCTTATTTATGAAAGCTTTCCCCTTTGTTGACAAAACTCTCTATTCACCTAAGACAGTGCCCTGTGAATAGTACAGTGTGAGTAATACTGCTTTCTTCAAAGTGGTTTGTGTTTGTACCTTAGGAAATAATAGGAAAAATACAGAAACTGAAATTATTTTTTTTCCATAACATAATCAATGTTTCTATAACTTTAGAATCAACCTTTTTTTTCCTTTTCCACTATCAGAACTCTACTGCAAGCCACAGGCTTTTATAACTTGCAAGCCATTTGCAATTCTCCAACCAATGAAGTTAGACTCTGTCTTTCTTAGACCTCTCAGGTATAACATACCAAGCACAAAGCCATGGCAATGCTGGTAGAGCTGCTCAAGAAAAACAGAAATACAGATGGAAGGAACAGAACAGGGAGCCCCTGTTTATACTGTCCTTGTCTTTAGGCAAAAATTCTGCAAGCTGCTCTGATATCTGTATCAAATATGATGTAGTGCTGAGTTCAAGTCTAGTCTCTGTTTAGATTTCTAAATGTAATTAAAAAAAAAAATTAAAAAAAGATCAAAGATATTTAATTACTGGAGTCCCTGAGAATGTAGTTGTACCTTATAGATTCTCTGCTAGGAAAGCTGCTCTGCTGCTCTCTGAAAGCTTCACCCAGCCAGGAGGCTGCTTCAGGCAGGAGAATCACAGCCCATTCCTCTCACCCCAACCCCAGGACATGCTGCACTTCCCACTGTCCATTCTGTTACAGCTTGTGTGTGACCTGAGACTGAAAATAATCTCTGACATCGTGTTGTACTTTTCCTTGAGGGTCAATATCACTAGAGAACCCATTTTCCCTGCATCTTAGTGGTGAACTGCTACAGCTTCAGTCTTAACCTGAATGGCTTCAGTCTTAACCTGAATGCCAGATATCTTTATGGTAGGAAGGAATGTAGGGATAGAAAAGGGACTTTTGCCAGAGAGGTGTTTGTTTGTTTGGAGAATTAGGAAAACTAAATATTGGGATCACATTCCTAACAAGTTTCTGCATGCAGTTAATAAGCTTCAGGAAATATTAATATTCAATAAAAGAGCATTGCTTCAGGGAGGGAACTGGAAATGTTAATAGTATAGGTCCAGATTCTCTCTCACTGGACTTCACAGACATTACTAAACTTAATCCAGGGAGGAATTTGGTCCACTGAGTTTAATTTAAGAATGTAATATGATGCAGCATGGTCGGGGGGGGGGAAGCACATCTATTTGATGAATGTATTTTTGGGATGTCTCATAAATTCAGTGTTTGAAGTTCATTTTTGTTCATCATTAGTGTGATTGCAACTAGAAGAATGCCATGATCTGTTTTCATCTCAACAATTACAAAAAAAAAGTCAGAATGGAGCTAGACAATGAAAAGAAGGGGCAAAAGCAGATGATGTGAGAGCTGAGGATCTGTCCTGTAAGTAGGGCCTCAGAGAATTTGATGTATTTAATCTGTATCATTTACAGGAGAGATGGCAAAGAGGGGACACATCCACACTCTGTGTTTACAAGTGTTGTGATGATATTAAACTGAAACAGCTAAATACATCAGTCAAGGAATTAGAGAATTGTGAAAACTTTATTTTTAGGGAAAAAACTTTATGGAGTGAAAAACCTTATGGATGTTGAGTCCCTTAAGACTCAATTGCAGTAACTGTCTCCTGATAGTGAAGCCAGACCTAAGGAAAGGTGAATCTGATGTGCACTGTTACAGTGTGTATTACTTTCAAGTGAAATTTAGCAGGTGTTTCTTTTTTTCCCTACTGAACTACATCCCATCAACCTTATTCAGTCAAATAATCTCCCTCAGATTAGTGAGACAACCTTTATGAAAAGGCAGAACTATTTATTCTACTGGTGGCACAGACCTTTCCTGACATATAATGGCAAAGAAACAGAGGATTTATGGATGTAATATCATCTGACTTCTGTATCCAAAATTTAAAACATGAAGGATAAAATATGCTTTCTCTGTTGGAGAAAAAAGGCAGAGGAATTACATTCTTGGCATATACGTTAGAAATGGCAGCACTGGTGAGATTATATCTGTTATCTTCAAAATTGCTTTAAACCAGAAGCTTGGGTAACAAAGGAAAGAAGTTACTTTCATATTAGCATATATGTCATGTTTAATCAATCAAAAGGGAACTGTAATTACTTTACTCTCTTCTTAGCTAACTTTAAAGAAAGGAAGTCATGAACCTATAAAGTAAATGTCATCCTGTTTAGATAGTTATAGTTTTATAGGTAATTTGTTGCAGATTTTATGCAGATAATTTATAATTATTTCCTTTCATGCTCCTTTTTCAGCCTCAAGTCCAGTTTTAACACAAACATAAGGACTGCAGATGCAGGGAAAGTATCAATGAAACTATCTAATTTTTTTCCGAAATTTGGTGCACACATTTACAAGTTTATCTGCCACTGTGCAGCTACCAAACTTGGCAGTAGTTTGAACTGCATATGCAATATCAAAGTGAAAAATCGAGTGGTGGTAATGAATAGTAGGCTTGGTTAGATGACCTATGACTTCCAAGATGTATTTGCATGAGAAGGAATTAATTTCTTCTCCCAGCCTGAGTCTTTGGTGTCACTTTGTTTTGGATACTGTGCAATAGGTGGTTTCCAGTACATCATGCTGCCGCTGTGAAGGAAACAAATTGCATAGTCAGTTGAGCAGGGAACTTTAAATTGTCAAATGTGTTGAGCTGCACATAGAGCAGCAAGATGACTGCATCTGAAAATAGTCTCAAATTGCCACAGCTGCTTGACTTTAGCATGTTTCCCACCACAAAACAGTCTGTATTTTCTGCTTCATGGATAAAACCCCTATCTTGGAAAAACTGAAGTAGTCTCAGGAATCAAAACTGAAAGAGTGTATTTATGTAAGGCAAGATTTGTTACAATTGTTTGCTGTCATCATAACATAATTTAGGTTTCTTTTACTCTTTAGAAACTTCTCATAGAGTTAAGGGGAGGAAAACTAGTATTTGTAAATATTTTTAAAAGTTAAGACAGAAAGTGGATTTGATTTGTTACGAATATTGGCAGTCTGACTGTTGACTATCCTCTCTCTTCCAACCTTCAATAAATTCTATATATTATTTCATCACTCATCAAACTGGACTGAATACAATATGCACCAGGGAAACACTCCCTAGCCACGAGAGATATTGTTTAGACTTTAAAACATTGTATGTCATTTATGTTACTAAGGCACCCTTGTGTGCAATCTGACTAATGACATTGATGATTCAGAGTTGTTTTTTTTCATTTAAGAGCCAAATATCAACAGAAACCTATCAGACTAATAAGTCAGCTTTCTGTCAAAAGTAACATACAAGCAAAGCTATATCTAGCACTCTGTCCACCTGCCTCTGGCTTCCTGGCCTGAAGTACAAAATAGTCATTTACATCTGGGTTGATTAGGGAAACCTTTGATATAAGTCTGGAGTAATACTGAAAGTTATGTTTCTGGATCCATAGGGAAAAATGCTTAACCAGCTTTAACCTCTCTGCAATCACTCCCTTCAGGCTGTTATGAAACATGAATTCATCTGACCTCTTCAAGGTCTGTTTATATCTTCCTGTCTGGGAGATCCAGTCATTCCTTCCTTCAGCCTGCTGCAGACAAATGAATATCTCATGGTACTGTCATATAAAAAGCTACTTAAAACATTTCAAAGCCAAAAGGGCTGCTAGTTTATACTCTTTGAAAAATCAACACAGTGTCTAAACAGCTCCATAATACACAAGACTTCTGCTGCTTGAATTTATTTCTTTTCAGCTGTGGTTTGGGAGTTTTTTTTTCCCTTTTTGACCAATATGTTATCTCAGTTTGCAGTATTTTTCATTTCTATAGTAGTAAGGATTAATTTGTCCATCCAGAACATGCTTCAGCTGCATGTCCAATTCATTATCTTACAGAACTGATTGTGAAAAATGTTAAACACCCTAAAGTCCAAGAGCAGCATTCAATGCCTAGGAGTCCAACTTATGCCTGCCATAGGTCTGTAGCCAAACACAAGAAACCAGCACTGACAAAACAGGAAAAGATAATGGCCCTGGTACAGCAGTTGCCAAACAATGGATTCTTGCCATATATAGGAATGGACCACATTGACTTTTGCTGCTATTGTGCTTTGACCTTGACAGTAAGACCCAGGAGATATGACTCCTGTGCCTGACCCTGCTACTGGCTGTTTTCTTTTGTTTCACTCCAATCTTCTGCAGCACCTTGAATTGATATCAAGCCCAAGATGCAAGTGCACTGAAATCCTGTTTGGCATAAGCTCTTACATTTTGTGTTGCCTTAGATGAAGAGGTAATTGAAGCTGATGACAATCCATGTTGTGGATATTGTGGATAGGGGAGAGGCAAAATGTTGGATCTGTGTTGTCTTACAATGATACCACAACAGTAATAAAGGCAAGGGATAGGATGAAAGGTGGCATAAAAGCATACTTCTGACAGAGGGTAAGAGATTAAGAGTGCTGAATGTGCAAATTAATAGCCTTTCCTACCTTTGAGGGTAAATCTATCATTCTTAACCAGCTCTGGTTGGTCCAGCCTAGTCTGAGTAACTGAAGGATAATAAAAAAAAAAAAATTTAGAAATTAATGGGAGGGTGTAATGAATAATTCCACACATTGGTGAGAAGATGGGATTGTTGAATTATAAATAGTCCAGATCCTAAATCTGGAAGACATTTGACTGAAAGAGGTGGTTATCGTAGCCTGAAGAGAAGGGAGCAGTTATGGAGAAGCCATGAGAAGATGTGAGATAAAAACAGTATAGAAAAAAAAGAAAGGACTAAAAGTTAAGAAGCAGCAAAAAAAGTGAAGGAAGGAAAAGAGTTGCCAAAAGAAAACTCAGATACATGGAAGAAAGGCAGAGGGGAGAAGGAAAGTGAAAACTCTAGATGATGAGAAAGAATGGGGTACTAGGCCATCTTCTGAGACATCCTGGATGCTCCAAACCTCTCAGTTCCCCCCAGATGCAGGTGATCTGTATCTAAAGAACTGTCTTAATATTTTTATTAATTTTTTATTCTGCCAATAGCGTATCACTGGTGCTGAAGAGCATATAGATGCTGAGAGCATCTATAATCACCTTTAAAACTCAAGACAAATCAAAGTCTGAAGGAAAAAGTTAATTAAAAAGAGCTAGTGAAATGAGTACCAAAAAATGCTAATTAGTAGGGATTCTGAAGTCATACTGCTACTTAAAAGCCAAGAATGTAAAGAAAACCCATACAGATTACTTACATAATCAATATAATCCCACATATAAATTTAATTCAGATACAGTGACATCATTTTCACCTTGAATCTTACTTATATGTACTAAAAATTTGTTTTACTACCTTAAAACAGCCTATTGACACTAACTTATGGATACTTAAATATTAATAGTGTAGGTCCTTGATATTAAAAAAACATTCTCTGAGTACAGAAAGTACTTCACATATATTTGTAAATGTCTTTTGTGTGCGTGTGTGTGTTGCTGTTTCAGGTTGTGCTATTGTGACTAAGATAGCTTATTGAATTATTCTATGAATTTTACCCCTTTCCCCCCTATAAATCTATACGTTTTTATATTTTCTATAATTTCTTTGGGGGCTGTTTCCTTTGTAACATATGAGAATATTTTAATTTGGTTTTCTCTCCATTCCAATCATTTGGGGTTAAATTTTCTCTAATAGCTTAATCCCAGTCCAAATAAGTTTAATGAGAAAACTCCAGTGTGATAAAATGGAACCACATTTTCCCTCTTAAGCCTGCACAGTAGACTTTTCTGGCATAATTGTGTCATTCAAGGGTAGAACGAGGTGTGATCTGTGACTGGCATATGCAAAAGCTTCCAATGTTGTTGCAGGTAAACTGGCAAAAATACCCTGTTGCTGTTTCAATCCTCCTTTGTTTAACACAGTTGTAACGTCGACAGTGGAAGTTTGTTGCTACAGGTTGCTTTTCCAGTATAATGGGAGAATATTTATTTTCCAGCAAGGCCTTTCAAGCATGAGCCTGGACTGAATTCTGTTTGTGTAAATTGAGACTGATTCTGCTGCAGTCTTGCAGCAAAGGTCATGTTCTTGGTGTACTCCAGTGAGCTGAAACTTTGGCCAGAAGAAAGGCTGCTGCAGCTCTGTGTGCTCTCTTGAGTGAAAATAAGTCTTCCACCCTCTGTCCAGGCTGCTGTATCTCTGACTCAAGAAGATTCAGTGTTCTTCTGACAGCCATATTCCCAAATGCAGGGCCAAGGCACTCCAAGTGACAACCTATTATAGGCATGCCTGTCTCACGTGCTTTCTGTTATGCCTCTTTTCTTTGATCTCCTCGGCCTGCAAGAGAGAAGGAGATCAAAGAAAAGCTCAGCTCTGCCTCTTATCTCTGTGCTCCTGTGTCTTTTCTTTCCTTTTTATTTCTGACAATTTCAGGGTAAGCAAGACACAGAAGGAACTCCTCTGTACCAACCTCATACTTCTCCAACCCCAGTCCAGACTACTGCAAGGAGGCTCTTGCACTATTGCCTGAAGCAGTCAACCCCTCAAAAATGTGTGTTGTTCAAAAGCTAAGTGTCATTGTTTAACTTCACAGGAGCAGTATCTGGTTATTACCAAGGGCACAAGGGTGCACAAAAGCATTTAATAATGTTGTAGGCAGTTCCTTCTGATGAGACAACTGTAGACTTAGAAAGTCTCAGTTGTTTAGTTAATGTGTGAAACTTTTCAACAATAATAAAAGGACATCTGAGATAATGGTATTGCACTTACAAAAAAGCAGAATATACAGTCATGCTGAATAGCAGCTGTTCTGTGACAGCTGGAGGAGACCTAACTAAAGCCAAATCAGATTTATCAATGTCAACAGTGTTTTGCCCTTAACTCTTATGCTTTACACACCTTTTCATATGTCTTTTCTCATTAGCCATATGAAGGAACATTATTATCATGTTCCAACCTAGATGGTCTCAATCTTTCCAATTCTCCATTATCTGTAACTTCTAAGTGAAAGAAATTAGTCTAGAAATTTGTTTTGTTTTGTTTTTAAAAAAACAACCAGCCAAACGAAAAACCATCAGCTTGAAAAGTTTCTTTTCTGTTTTGTGATTCTGTACACTCAGAGGACCAATTCACACTTTAGCTTGCCCAGTACTGTCATTGTTTGAATTTTATCCAGTTCCCCTAAACCCCAGTAACTTGAACAATGTCTGGACTTCACTTTGGTAGCAAATCTGGTTGCCCTTACCTACTGTGCCACATCATAGCAACTGTACCTACTAACTGCTGTTACAGCCCAGTGCTGGTGGACATTCAGTTCACAGAAATGGCACAAAGTAAAAACTCCCAGACACCTGGTGTGGACTGCTGAATCCACTGTTTCTCTCTGTAGACATGCTCCTATTGCATCAGAATTCTTGCAATGATGGCTCAGAGCCCTTTTTATTCAAGAGGTTTGGTTCCTCCTCAGCAGCATAGCACCATTTTTAAGTATGTCAGCTTCTGTCTGAATTTTATGGACTCTGTATTTTAACATTAAAGCCTGATCTCACTTTGGGTTTCTGTAATGCTTCGGGGTTTATTAGGTCAAATTCAGGATCAAGAGCTGCATAAAAATACTTTTTCTTTTTTTGAGGAATATATTTACCAACATATTAAAACACAAAACAAAACAAACCACAACAGACAGCATTACTGTATACTAGTGAATGATCCAAAACAAAGCTTTATCACCTTTCCAACCACATGAATACACTCTGAAAATAAGTTTGCTTGTTGGAGAACTGGGATACAGATCTTAACAGAGCTTTTCTTTCCAGAACAAAAAAAAAAAAACAAACCAACTTTCATATTTTCAGTAGCAAATTAACTTAGACTCAAAATGAACAAGCTGCTTAAGTGTAATATGTCTCCCTTTGCATATGTTGATGTGGAGTTCTCTAGCTGGAGTTTCAGTAGCACTGATTCTTGTATCATTATTATTTTCTTTAGTGATACCTTTACAAAGCACTAGCGGTCTCAGTGCTTCCACTCAGTACAGCAGTTCATGCTAAGCCTGAGGCATCCTTGTTCTTCAGAGTAAACAAGCATCATGTGTAATTCTACCAACCTTATCATGATTTATGTGATTATGCATATGGTGCTAATTCTTGCTTTCACCTGCGTTTGTTCAAATTACACAGCCTTCCCTTAAAAATGCAATTGTGCTTTTGGAGATTGATAGTTTTAATTCCATGTTTACATACATTTTCATGCTGTTCACTTGGCTTCCTTTTCATATTTCTAGAGCAGGAGTACTTGCTATGGTAGACATGAGGCATATACACATGCTTTGAATCTATGTTGCTATCACTGTCTGTCTTTTAATACTCTTCCTGAATTTTTTAATCAGAAATATGAATAACAATTTAATGCCTTCTGGAGGGGAAGAAGGGCTTCCATAAAAAATATAATATGAGTTGCATGGCAAAAGGATTTGTGATTTGAATTATTACTGAACCTTACTGAGTATCCTTTCACCATCATTTGCATTTAAAGTGCTATAGGAATAGGGTCTTTATATAACAGCTACGGCATCAGAACCCTGTGGTTTTGGCTGTGGACTTCCACAGCTGAGCTGTTTGTGGAGGTCAAAATGCTGGAATAGTTCAGCCCAAGCACATTAAGGATGGCTCCTCAAAACCATGTTGACAGCCCCCATCAGTCTTTTTTTTTTTTTCTTTTAAATATAAAGGCACGTTTCTTCTTCATGTCTGCCAGCAGTTTGCTAACCAGCATGTGTAAATGTTAGCCATTGCTGGTTGAATCCTTCAGCCAGTTTTGTTTCTCTGTCTCATGCACAATCTAGGACGGCTATGTGTGTTATATGTGGTTTGAGTTTCAGCCTCTCAGGCAATAAAGTATTTGTGGTCTAATTGCAAGAACAGCTGGGACAAGGAGTCCTCTGCTTCTCTTCAAACTTCTTCATTTGCCTGTATGTTCACTCTGCACTTAATTCATCTCTTGAGGGGTTCAGTGACAAAACTCTTGGAGCACATGCAGGTAGACATCCACAATTACCTCATTGTTTCCAATGAAGACAGGTCCCCAGCTGATTTACCCTGTGGAGAAATTCCAACTTCACATCTCCTCATCCTCCTTCTCTGCATCCAATAACTGTGTTGACATCTTAGCTACAGGTCTGCACTTACAGCTTAGGTTCATTTAATTATTTTCCATTTTTTAAAAGACTTTTTCAGTGTCACTGCATTCTTTGACATATTCTGTAATAGTCAACCAGACCTTTTGTTCCTGTACATACAGCCTGTTGTAGATTTTTCTGAAATGTGCATCATTTAAGCAACTCATATTAGCCCCATAGAGCACAAATATTCTTTTGTTCTCTGTCAGGAACCAGACACCTGGCCAGTTACATCTTTCCTAATGAGCACATCAAGAAAGATCACCCAGTTTCTCACCTGGAAGGTGCTGGTGTGCATCTGGACAATATTTGGCAGTAGACCATTAGAGAAAAGGAAATCAAGGAAGGGATCCATGGTCATCCAAACCTGTAGTTATATTTTTTTGGATAAAAAATAAGAAAACTTCTGACCCAGTAATTGTTATTCCAACAGTCCTTTCTTCTAACTTTGTTTTGTTTTATGAACTAGTTAAGTGAAACACTATGTTTTTTTAACAAATTAAATAAATTAGAAAGTTTTTAATAATCCAGACAACTAATAATAATTGCTTAAGAAAAGGTTTCTTCAGCTTCAGTAAAAACATCTCCAGAACATGCTAATTGCAAATTTATAGTTACTTTTAGAGGACATGTCCATTAAATGATCATTAGACTGTTCAATATGGGCACTTAGTACAGGACGTACAAGTGGACTGTTTTTTAAAATTAAAATGTAAGAAAGGACTACATCAGTTCAGCCTCAGTGAAATACATATTACTTCTATTTTAACTTTTCTTCTGTTGTCTCACAGGCCTATCATGTCAGGTCTTGCACAATTAGAATAGGATGCATTTCTCTTGCAGAAAGCCTTGAGCCTTCACTCTTAGGGCCAAGGTAGGAGGAGAAGATTTTATATATCTGCTGCTTTTTGGTGAAAGCAAGCCTGAAAGTTGCAGGAGAAGCTATCTTCCATTCCTGCTCTTTCAGACATTTTCTCCTTCTTCCCTTCTACCTTGTCTCCAAAAAAAAGCCTGTATTCTAGTAGAGGTGTCTCTTGTACTGATTTACTAGAAGGAAGACCTATTGGTTTGTTGGGAATTTTTAAGGGGTCAGAAGATTATTTCTGTCTCTGTCCTTTTTTGCTCCAACCTAATTGCAGGGCAAATTTCCCTCAAGGAAATAATGAAAGGGCTTTGTGTTGTGAGCATCATGTTTGCAGCTTTGCTCTCATGAGTAGCCCAGCTGAAGTCAACACAGGCAGAATTTACACACACATAAGTGCTCACAGAATCAAGCAGGATAAAGACAAAAAACAGACAAAGCAAAGGGGAGCAAGTTAGATGTACAAGCGCAGTGGTCAGGGTGATGATAGGCACACATGTTGTTAGTTCCTTTCCCCCTCCCTCCTGCCAACCACTAAAACAAGCAACATATGATAGGAGGAGGAGAGGGGTGAAAAATCTGAATCTGTACTTGGAAAAAAACTCACCCATCTGCAATAGATTCATACTTCATAGGTCTTGTTTGGGCTTCATTTACACTCAGAATGAATTTCTCTATGTTTTGGAGCCCTGTGGCCCACTTCTGTTCCATTTCAGCACAGTGGAGGGAAGTGGTGAGAGTCTGAACTGCAGTGCACTGCTGTCTCCTCAGTCAGAGAGGATGAAATATTTCTTTTGGCAAGCAAGGGTGTGCCTGTGCTCCAAGGTCTTCAGTATGCTTAGTGAGGATGGATAAATAATGAAGCCTAAATGTGAATTTCATGAGATGGCTCAACTTTCCGGTAGGTTTTCTCAGATTTGGAGCAAAATCAAATCATGTTTTCAATTTCCAGTGAAAATTAATTCAGAAGATGATCAGGTTTAGTTAATTTTCATTTCACAATTTTGATTAAACAGTTTTATTTTACTTCCTACATCGCCTGTAAATCTTTCCAGAAGCATATTACTGACATGCTACATCTGGTAGAATATAATTGAAATCTTCCATTTTTAATATATTAGTCATTCCTAAAGGATATTCCTATTCACTATTGATAAAATACATCTTCATCTCCTTTCCTAGATCAAACCCTTGCTTTTCAATATGATAGTATAAGAATGTGTACTTGAGTTCACAAAGAAGTGAAGTTTCTCTTTATGCTTACAGATTATATATTTAGTATACAATTTTGTGGAGTGAGAGAACATTTAAATTTTAATAGCTTTATTCTGAAACAAGGCTTCAAGCACAGATATAAATAATTCAGCACTCAAAGGCCTCTGATATGTCATAATAGTTTCTTGTGTGTCTAGAATTTGTATAGGTATACATGAAAGCAAATATTAAGCAGCTCTTCCCACAGTGGTGGTACTGTGAGATTGAACGGTTGTAGGTGTCATGGAAATTCCCTGTCTCATTTTCTGTAAGATGGGGATAAGGTACTCATTTACCTGGAATGTTGTGATCATCCAGTAACAGACTATGTGAACATCTTTATTTAAATACTTCATCATTAATTTTCCGTTGCTCTTTTGCCAACATTTGAAGACATTTAGATCTATGAATGTTCAGACTGTAAAGCTGCCAACAGTATTACAATAACTGTTTTCATTTTTTTTTTTAATCTGTTTCCTACCTTCCTTCAAATCATTTGCAACTTAAGACTCAAATGCATTCTTATGGACATAATTTATTATACCTGTATATCTTATATCTGTTTTGTATGCTTTCCTTCTCCAAATAATGTTGTACAGTATTCAATAATTAATTCAAACACATTAAGTCTACTCTGTCCTTTTTTATTTTAGAATCAGGTTCCTGAATTTAGCACTATTACATGTTGGCTATGAGTCTCCACTGCTCTGTAACTCACTCAGGCAATAAAAATTCTGATCCTCTTGAGAGAAAAAAAAATAATTCAGAACTGGAAGCCTTTGACAATCATTTTGTGCAAAAGTAAGGAAGTATAGAGTGAACATAGTTCTTCAGTTGCTGGGTTTTTGCATTCTTCGCTACAGATTTTTGGCATTTATAAGTGCTCTTTTCAATCTGAAATGACATTCAAATCAGTTGTTAGGGAGTTGGTGGACTTTTTCTAGATTTATTCTTACCAATAACAAATGAAATTCAACTGATCAGAGATTGCTCATAAAGAATTTAAATGGATATACATATTTTTTAATATATGTTGAGGTAACCGTAGTTTCTCTACTTTTCTAAAGATAGCACCAATAAACTGTAAGGTTTCCTTTGAGGAAAGCTCTTCATGCACAATAGCAGTGGGCAAATATGAATGAAACACATCACCCTAGGAATGTCCATATTATCGCTTTTGTTTTAAAAGCTGTCCACAGTAATGAGCTCAACATAACCTTTTGCCCCTCAGATTTCTACAGAGTGATCCACCTGGCAAAGAGTTAAGTTCAGACCATAACTACACAACACAGCCTGAGCGTGACAGCATCTTTTTCCTTGCAAACTCTGTGTGTGTGTGTGTTTGTCTGAGCACATGCTTTAAAGACCTTGCCTAATCACACCTCACTTATTTTTAAGTAGAACATGTGGTTTAACTTTGCACCCACTTTTCTACCAGAAGACTAAATGTTAACACCCAGGGGCACCTGTCTTAGATTAGTGAATAGTTTACTACAAATGATGGAACCAAACTGATGGGATTATACTTGGTTCAGAAACAGAAAATTGAGTCAAATAGGCTTTTGTCTTTCTTTATTTATTTATTTCAAAGTATAGAAGATTACATTAAAGCAAAGGGAAAATGTGTCTATAATGCTGTAGCTAAAAAACATCTGACAAGTTTTGCTGACATGTTTTCTGTGTGGAAGGACCTGAGAATCTCATGTTCACTTGACAAGAGCATTTTTGTCATTCCACAGTGGCAAAACAAGTGCAAAATGTGAAGCGGTCTGCACATATGGCCTTAGAGGGCACTAAGGTTTGGTGAGGGTCAACGTTTTTGGGATCTGGGTAAATTTCATGGTCCCAGCTGTCCAGATGATTTGCAGAGGACACCAATATACTGAAGCAACCTGCTGTGAATCTTCATCCAAACAGGTTAATGCATGGCAGGCACCCTGTATGGTTCTCAACAACTTCACAAAAATAAAACAAACTTCCACCCATACTAGCTACTTTGAGCTTTCCTCTTCTGGTCTTCTCATTGACTGGATATAAATTTCATTATTCTCTTATGCTCATGTAAAACTCTCTCCTATTAATCTATGAATCCTCAACAGTCTTCACAATGAAAGAATTATATTTTTATGGACAGTATGTTCTTTAGATGATAAATTAGTACTGACATGTTTGCATTTATTTTATATATATAATATTAAAGAGGCAACAAGAGATTTCTTAATGCTCTCAACTACTTCCCAAATAGACATATGTATGTCTGTACACATACATCCGTGCTAACACACACACATGGACATTCACACACCACATTATCACTTCTCACTCAGACTGTTAATTCCCTTTTATCAATATAAATATCTTATAAATTACTTTTCACTTGTCTGTCATCCACCTCCTCTTATTGATACCCTTCTTTGTCCAATTAGTGTTGTGTGCTGCTTTGGAGCAAATACATGTAGGGGGAGGAAAAAAAGGAAGTGGAATTAATTGCTCTTCTTGATTCCTTCATATTGGCTTTGCTCTGCCTGCTGAACTCTTCTCCTTTCCCAGGGTATTTCTGTGGTGTCAAATATTGCAGAAAGGTTTTGTCAGTTCTTTGTAATGTGCACCACACTGTTGCTGTAATATTGTTGCTGTCATGTTTTCAAATCTCTGTTTTAGATGTCTTAGCTAACATGAAGTAATTTAAAAGATAATTTACAAATAACTTTCTGAATTTTGTTATTATCACTTATTCACCAGTGTGAAGACATGAATGGAGCAGGATCATCAAACACCTGTCCTTTTTAACCTTCTAGTCACTAGGGGTATGCAATATACTATGTCATGCTAAAAAATTGGTATCATTAGCTTTCCTATTCAGTTATCCATGTACTGGCTATTTTTCTGACATTGGAAAGCTCAATGTTTACAATGATTGCTGGCACACAGAAAATTAAGATACAAAGTATCAGTTCTTATGTATCAGCATTTATGTTAAAACCTGTATTGTGGATGTTTTCTTATCACAGCAGATCAAGGAGAGAAGAAGGAGGAAAGGATGAGTAAAATTGGGCCTTTTGAACCATAGTGCTGAACCTTATACAGTTTATAATAATATAGAGATCCTGGAAGATAGAAAAATATTTTGCCATGTGTATTGGCACAGAACATTTTGGGGTTCTTTTTGATGAGTTGGAAAACACCATCCCACTGGTGACTGGGAAGGCTTGGAGGTTTCTTCCAACTTAATTTGGTTCCCAGAAATTCCTTCCATCCTTTTCTTACTGCTACTCCTCCAACTGTCCTACTCCTCCATTGCATTGTAGCAAAACCTGCACAGTACCAGCAAAGAAGGGGCCTTTTAGCCTAATTTCTCCTGCTTTTTCACCATACCTCTATGTGCATGGCTTCAGTGTTCCTCGGGGAGAAGTCACTGTGAAACAATTCCTTGCAGAAAGTCTATGCTTTCTTGCACTAATGGAAATTAGGCTTCTTAAACAATGTACCAGTCATGGTTTCATCTCTAGACTAGACCCTTCTCAAAAGCATATGACTGAAATGGCGTTTTATTGATTGCAGTTCTTTGATAGAAAAAAAAAAAGTTGCAAATAGACTATGAATGTCAGTAAATACAGTATGGGAATTGTGAATTATTAGAGACATCAGGTTTCCAGCAGATGTTTTTGTCCTGTAACAGAAGCTGATTTTACAATCTGCTTACAGCCGGCCTTGGAGTCCTACAGAGCTGAGTCAGCAAGATGAGTTTTGTGGGGCTGAATCTTCTCTTAACCTTCACCATTGGCCATGAAAGTAAGCTTTAGTGATTTGAGAGTGAGCCTGAATTCATAATCAGCACCATAGCAGAGAGTGTGTGGTGGTATCATGAAGGAGATACAAAGGAGAGTGGTTAAATTGGTAAATTTAAGATGCTGATTTCCTCCTTCTGGGGACAGGGTCCCATTTCTTTGTGAAAACAACCTGTGTGTGGAACATATCTGGAGGTGCATTTGCAAGAAGGTGCCTGCCCTGCAGCTGTGAAACCTTCAGGTGCATAAATCTCAGGCATTTATGTTAAAACATGTGTTGTGGACGTTTTCTTATCACAGCAGATCAGGGAGAGAAGAAGGAGGAAAGGCTGAGGAAAAGTTGCTGACAGGTTTCAGTTGCTTGGGAACAGTGGCCACTATTTAAAGAAGGTATCCGAGTCCTGTGCTCCCTGGAGCTGGTAATAATTGTGCCTTGTGCTGCCATGGGAATAGGCACAGGCCTTTGGCTGACAAATGTTTGCATATAACCCAAATCAAGTCATTAGCTGCCATGTGTCCAACCTGTATTTTAAGGCCCTCCAGCTGAAAAGTCGATTTGCATACTTATCCCAGACAGGAACATGGTAATTAAGTCTGTGGCGTTGTACACAACCCCGAGGAAAGTCTGCAATTCAATAGTTCAGAAAGACTCCTGCTGATTTCAATGGGGTTTGGAGCAGTCACAAACTTGGAGGGTGTTTACTAGGTTCAGACAATCCCACTATTTGCAAGAATTATTAACATTTCAAATTGTCATTGTCTCTGCAATGTGAAAATACCAACTCCACCTTTTAGACGGAGAAAAAAAAAATTACAAAAAGAATGAAGTTTGCTCTTTGGTATGATATGCTCCCTATCACAATATATCATACGAGTTCACCCCACACTTGTTCTCATCTCAGCTCCCAGCTATGCAGATTTATCCCTGTTCACAGAGGGGTGGGTGAGCAATGTGATGGGCTTGGACCTGAATAATGTACATGGCTGTCAACACAGCAGGTAGGGGAAAATGATTACACTGGAATTAAACACAAAGGCTTTAGGTTGCCATTAAAAGACAATCTTGTTAAAACAAACAAACAGCAGTAGCAGCAGGATACTTGAAAGGTAGATAGGTCTGCCACATGGGGGAAAAGCATACAGGGTAAAAAAAGATATTTAGCAGAAATAAAAATGCTTAACTGTGTTTCATGGAGATAGGCCAAAAGCAGCTTCTGTGTCTGGAGTTTTACTTTGCTAAAAGAGATATAACAATCCTTTGTGTAATTCAGAAAAATAAATAAATACATAAATAAACCAACAATCACACCACAACCAAAAAGCAACAGTATGAGCTGAAATTTTAACTGCACCCATGAGTGCAATTGGGATTTCTTTTGTCAAAGATCCGAATCACATTTATTTATTTATTTGTTTGTTTGTTTGTTTGCTTATTTATTTATTTATTTTCAGTAACAAATACTCTTCTGGTGTAAATCTCCAAAGTCCTTTTTATTTTGGTGCAGGTGTACATTGTCCAAGGCTGTTCACTTCTACAGCATACTTGTGATATTCCATCCTGCAGAAGCAGCCTAATGCACCACCACCATACCTTCAGTTTGACAGGTCTGCTTTAACCCCAGAGTCTGCTATGTAGCTGATAATTGTTTAATTTACATAAAACCATGACAATACCATTACATATTGCAAACTATGATAGCCATCTGAAAAGTAATAGAAAATATCAAGCCTTTTGAAAGGTGGTTTTGAAGGTGATCACCTTCACCATCTCAGGTGGGTCGTGCAGAGGCAAGGAGGTTTTATGGCATATTACATTGCTGAATGAAAAGACGATTAAAAAAAAAGAGATCTTGCAGAAAGAGAAAAAAGACTAACCTAGAGGCAGCTAAGAATGTCTGGAATGACAAAGATGTTGGGCCTGATTCAAAGCCCATTGAAGGCAATGGAAAGATTTCACTGAGCCTTGGATCAGAGCTCTGCAGTTAAATGAAATGGAGAAATAATAAACAGTTTTGGAGACAAACAAATTTGGAAGTGTTGGAGATAGATGGCACAGCTGTATAGAAAAAAATGGTCTGGCAAGAAGAAGAGGGCCTGGGCAGTTGAAAACTAAGGGGATGGCAGCTAGCAACACTGAAGCTTGGCAAATGACCTGAATATGCTGAGAAAGAGATTGGTTTGCTTGGGTTTTGTAGCTTGTGGTAGAAAAAAAAAATGCTCAGAAACTCAAAAGATAAAATAACAGGTGACTGGCTGACTAGAAAGCAGAGGTAATGATTCCAGACAAATCAACCTATGCCAGGGGATTTGCCTTCCTCCCGTCCACTTCTTGCTGGTTTTATCTGGGAGTTCATTTCTGGCCTCTAAATAACTTTTCCTGAAAATAATACATTCCAGGCAGGTCCTTATGTAGCAAACTGTGAATGTAACCTATTAAATTCTGAACTGATCAGCAAACCATCTAGGGCATTTTTTATTTTTTTTCCAAAAATAAATGTACATAATGATTCACCATGTAACTGTTAAATCCAGATTGAATTCCAGAGCTGGACCAAACCAGCCTCAGATCCTACTTCCTCATCCCGGTAGAAAATCCTTAACCTAAGGTTTCTGGGAAATGGGAACATATAGAAAAAAAAGCCACAACAAACAGAAGCATGAATTTAATTACCAATACTATGCTCCATCCTCAAAGGGGAATGAGAAAGATAATTGCTTAGGGTCTCTGGGTGGAATCTTGTCCCCCTGGCCAAGACAACAACTAGTCTAGCCAGCATCTCAATGACAGGAGAGCAATGTGCAGCATGTTTTCTAGTGTCAGTGATTCTGCATAGAGTCATAACAGGTAAGTGAAATCATAATTAAAAATGGATGGAAGTGCTGGCCGGAGGTGAGAACAGGTGGCATGGGGGGGGACCTGCATTTTGTTGGGTATAAAATGGCAAGATAAAAATAACAGCAACAATCTCTTGGGGATATTTTGCAGAAAGCTCCAGATAGAGAAATAAGAACCTGAAAGGAAAAGGTGGAGGGTTTTTTCCCCAAGATGCATAAAAAAGCCTGGACAATTGAGGAAATGAAAACAGGTTGTTGTGATAAAACCAAAACGTCCCATGAGAAAACAGATTTGAAGTGGCAAATGTGTTTGCAAGGGGTGTGACAAAGGGTGGAGGGTATGGTGCTTTGTGATTGAGGAGGACTTCCAGGGAGCCAGCAGGCACCACTGAGAGCAGGGCCGGGACGAGCTGGAGACACTACCCGTGACAGTGTCAGAAGCATCCAGCTTGATGCCAGTGCAATGGCTTGTTTAGCTGAGGGACATGGGAGGGGAGAAAACCACCTTGCTCTGACTCGTGGACCTCTCCAATGGTGGAATTTAGAGGCAAAGAGTCTCAGAAGATGCGGAGAAATGGGCTTGAGAGTGACCTTAGCTGCAAACATAAAAATAATCTGGGCAGAAAAATATTTTAGAGAGATCAGAGCCTCTTTGTTCTTGTGCCTGTTTAGTTCTGGTAAATGGGTATGTAGGTCTCTGACATATTTTATTGGTGTCACCAGTTGGCTGCCTTGACAGAAATGAATCCTCCTTTTAACTTGAAAAGCTAAGGTTGTTTTGGGCTTGAAATTTAACTAGTGAATTTACCATTGCCTTATTTAAAAAAAAAAAAAAACAAAAAAAAAACAACAGACAGAAAACAACTTATTTAAAAAGCAGAGAGCCTTGAAGTGCTAATACATCAGATGATATTTCATTTTTACTGAGGAAAGAGAGACTCCCTTCTCCTGAGGTTACAATTCATTGCTCTCAACCTGCAAGTGTTCTTTCCTTCATGGAGCTAAAACACTGGAGATACACCTGAGGACTGCTCCTGAGTGCTTAAGCTATACCACCTTTCTTAGATGCTTTTGCTTTGGCATTTTTGCCTGGTTTCCTAATAATTTTGAAGTTATTGTCTTACTTCACTTGGATAAAATTATCAAAGGTTACTGAATCATTCTCTGCCCCATAAAATGTCTATAGCAGGAGACTAGTATTTCATTGTGCAATTATAGCTGATATCCTTTGAACCTGTTCAGTGATTATTTGTGTAACAGTTTATGAATTAGCATTCCAGTGTTTGCTTGTTGCTGCTAAATTACTCTGCAAGTCAAGGATAATGAGAAGGTTCATTTTACAGATACACAAAAAATACTATTTTACTATAATTCTTCTAAAAATTATATTTTTAGAAGCAAGCAATCAAGAGGCAGAAATCTGTAGGAATCATTCCTCTCAGAAATAATTTTCAGACTAGTTTTAAACTGTAAGACACCAGGGGAGAAAAATGTCTCTGTATGTTTGCAAAACACCTACTTCAGTGCAAAAATGTCTTTTGACAGAAGTCTTTGATCTCTCTGAGTGCAAATGACTAAAAATTAAACATGAGGAAGAGCAGAGGGGAAAAGTATTCAGCACAAGATAGACAAGGGGTATATTTTTCTTCATTTGAAATGCCATTTTAAATTCTCCCTCATAGATTAATATTAGGAGTCAGCATGTTGGTCCTGAACCTGCTTTGTCCCCCTCCTCCTCTGTCACTTGCAACAGGAGAGAGGCAGTAGAAATTTGATGAAATGATATCAAGTAGGATATCCACCCACTCGTGCACAGCAGCAATAGTGAAAATCTGCGTGAGGCTGTGCCTGACCCTATGACCCTTGAATTACAGGAAGGAATGAGTGTCCACAGAGGGCTCCAGTAATACATGAATGTAGAAATAAAGGAGATTAAAGTCATTAAAGGAAAAAGTAAGAAAGAACCTTCCATATCTAGGAAACAAATTGGGCTTAATCCACAGCACATTTAACACTTGGTGGCCATAAACTTTAATTTGCTATAATTATACAAGTTTCTTAGCTTATTAACTGTAAATCCCCCTTTTGATAATGAGATAATGAAAATGCTGGTGGAATATTTTAATAACCCATTCCTTCCTACTCATGAGAAGGCTCTGATGAGAATAAAAACAATGTTACATAGGTGAAGGGTGGCATGTGAACACTTTATTCCCTGCCAACACCAACCTCTACCTTGGGTTTCAAAAGTAGAGTAATGCCCTAATATCCTGATTTGCATTTCAATCTCTCGAACATTTGTATATATATTCTCAACTTGGAACAGAGCACATGATTCAAACTTAGCCCGTTTATGTGTTTTGGCTGACTTGTAGTGTTAAATAGTAATTATAAGAAGTTAACATGTTTTTGTTTTCTGTTCTAAGAAATACGAATAAATCAGCAGTCACTTGACTAACAGAAGTCCATGTATATGCTGAGAGCTTTCAGCTTCTAAACCTGTTCTATGATCCCATAAAAATATCACCATTTAACATATAGAGATTTAATGATATTCAAATATTTAATATTAAGCACACAGTTTCTTCACTGAATATAGCTTCTCACCCCCTTGGCATCTGGAGATCTTGAAGATCATGCTTTTGGCATCTTTCTCTGCAAGGCTATGTAGGAAAAGCAGAAAATCCACACAGTCCCATTAGCACAGGCTGCATGCCCTTGTAGCAGAACAGGATACATATAGTGGCTTGGCAGAGCACTGCACAGATTCATGGCATCTAGCCCAGCACCTCAGCTTGCTTTGGGTATCTCTGAATGTCCATGCCCCTGTGCTTTATGCCCATCCCCCCTAACCCTTTACCTTCAAGTGATATAATTTGACATATTCTTTTGATGTCAAAGCAGTGATCACAATATTTTTGAAAATTATGTTCAAAATTAAAATATCATTTAAAAAGCCACATAAAAATAACTTGTTGGGATACTCTATCTCTTCATTATTATAGGTTTGTCTTTATAGATTCAGCACTTTCAGTGGTTTTATTGCTAATGGAATTTGAAAAATAATAATAGCTTTTGGGTGCTAAATCCTGTTATTAGTCCCTGGCTCACAATGAGAGCTTTGCAGGAAGATTTGTTCAGTTCTTCAAATTGCTGCAACATTTCATTTTGCACAACAAATTTGAAAACGATTTTAAACAAATCGAAGTAATGAGGGCTAATGGGATAATTCAGACCTCTTAGTCTCAGTAGAAAATAGCTGTAGTAAGGAGCTGGTTTGTGCCCTACATTCTGGTGTTACTGTTCCCAACTACGCTGCAATGGTTAAACTTTCTGGTGCATGAGAGCACAGGTAACCGCACACAAAGCACAGGGTGTAAAACTAACTCTCTTGCTGATAACCATCTGGAGATCACAGACTTCAGCTCACACCGACTTATTTTTAGGCACCAAGCTTCATAGTCTTTAAGGGCAAAGAGAGGGGAGTAAAAATAGGCCAATTAGTATAATTTCTAAAAAAAATTCCTTAAAGATCTTTAGCAATTGTAAAGGTGACTTTAAAATTTAAGAGGAATGAAAAACAAATGGACTGGGTAGGAAATTTGGGGCCTCTAAGAAGATCACTTAGCCAATAAATTGCCTTTTTTTTTCTTGAATATCTTTGAAGTGGCCTCCCAGGAGGGACTATCTTAAAGCTAGCTTTAGTTAGTAACATTGGGTTGTTAATGGCTTCCGAATGTACCTTCCCTATTTTAGAATCTTACTGTAGCCTCTTACCTTCCCTTCTTGTTTTATTTTCACTCTTTGTTTTAAGAGCACTTTTTGTGTGTTCCTTATTGTGTGTAATCACAAGGTGATATGTGACACGATTTCAAATTTGCCATCGTCTGTTCCTGGTTTGTCACACAGACTCATGTTAGTTCATCAGCAGTGATGTGAATTTTAGGAAAATATTTCAGTCCTGCTTGGAAAACTATGTGTCATCAATTCGTTGGACATCTGGTTTCAATTTACAATGTATCTGCCTGAGGCTACATATCAACCCCAGAGTAAATAATAACAATAATGTTAATAATAATAACAATATCTATAATATAGTAATAATAGATGTAAATGAAGTACATGTTCTTGAGTTTCCAATGCGGGAGAAAACAAATTAGAAAATGAATTGCCTGGAGGTTTACATTTACATTGCATGGATGGTTTACATTTTAAGCAACATGAAAACAGACTGCCTTCAAGGAAAACTATGAATATTTTGGGAAGATTTATTTAAACCAAAGATTTGAGGAAATGTTAAAACCAGATGAACTCTGTACACAACAAAAGTACTAGATCAAGTAATTTGGTTCAGCACCAACTGTGGGTCTAATCATATGAATAAAATCTATATTTAAAATCATAGGCAGGTGAATGCAATCCAATGAGGAAGCAAAATGTCTTCTGAAGCTGCGTGCAGTTATTTACTAATAAAGGTTAAAAGAAGATGGCCGGGTGGAATTGCATGTTTGGGGGAATTTTTAAACTGACTGATGTTCCCACTTGAGTCTGCTTTGTAGAAAGCAAAATATTTAATGGAAAATTTCCAATTTGAATAAATCTTTTACTGGGATGAAAGAGAGATATTAGTAAAGACACCAGTGATCATTAAGTCACTCACTTTTTATACTAATGAATCTCTACTATTATTCCAAAAGAAAAAAGCAAGGGCAGCCCCACTACAGCCTCCATGAGAGTCTGTTGACTGCAGCTTTCACTCTGTGGTCAGAAGTGCAAGTTCAAGCTGCTCCTCCAAAGGAAATACAATTGCAACCTGAACCTCCAGGTCTCATCTCCTGGGCCCTGACTATGCAGCTGTTAAATATTCAGGCTTGTGTTTTCCTCCCTCTTCTTTTTCACAATGAAGTTCAAGTGGTCTCAAGGTCCCCTTCATGCAGACCATGACATAGAAAACACATAGGTGAAATTCCCAATTCACTGCAAGACAGAGAGCAGAAGCAGAAACTACATTAGCAGTTCTTCTATCACTGCAGGTCCTTGGGAGTCCCTTGGGGTTGGACACAAAGGCTGGTAAAGTAAAAATGCCTTTGGGTGGCTTAGCTTAGGGAAGTAAAGCATTGCCTTAGAAGATGGTCAGGAAAAGTAATAACTGGGTGGCAGAGGGACTGCATCTCAGAACGATTCTTCCACTGTGGAACACAAGTTGGTTCATGAGGTTAGACCAAGTAGCATTGTGATTATTATGTAAGCATGATGTGGTTTTTATGCAGTTTATACCTGTATGTGTATACATTAAAAAGGAAATAAATAAATAAATAAAGTCTATTTCCATAGAAATATACTAAAGGGAAAATTTAGGAAATGAAATCAACTCAAATTATGTTTAAAGAAATGCTGACAGAACCATGGATAGTGTTCACATCTCACTGCCAAGTAAAATTAAAGAACGGGAAAGCTCCCAGGGAAGAAACAGTCAAAATCTGAGTTGCAAAAATCTATTCAAGCTAAAGAAAATACATTTTGAATATTAAAGTTATCCAAGTAAGGCCAAGAAGGAAAGGATTCTGGAAGTTAGGAATATACAGTACCAACTCTGACAACAGCAAGCAAATCGAAAAAATAAGTAACCAGATCCTGCAATAAAGTATTTGAGTGTTTCAGAATAGTGATTCAGAATTTGAATCACTTTCAAAAATGAAAACATGAATAAATGTAAAAGAGGGATGAGAAGCAGAGGAGCATTTGATGTCATTTTCCATCAGACTGAAAGATTCATAACTACATTGCCATGTTCCTGTAAAATCATGAAGTTTAGACATCAAGAAAGACTAAATACCAGAAAACAGAGTACATGAAAAGCAACACAAATAGAAAATATCTTTGATCCAGTCAAATATTTAGTTAGCTTTGGGGAAATTAAGATCAAGCATTAATTCTCTAAGAAATTACGGAAACATCTTCTGGAAATGAAACGTGAAGCATATGTGTTCTAAGTGAATGTAGCCCTTTGCTGGACAGCTATCTATAATGGATAATTTAAACATATTAAGATAATGTTGGGAATCCTAAACTACTTTGTATTTGAGAAAAGCATAGGAGAAAATAAATGCAAATAAACTGTGGCTTCATCCCCCTACGAGAATACAGAGGTATCACTTGTAAAAATTGTTTGCTGTACTCTAGGTAAGGTTTTCACAAAGACTTGAAAGAGAAGATGCAGGAAAATGGGGATCTCTTTTATATAGACTTTAAAGAGATTCTTGGCAAAATTCATCACAAGACCCAATTAAAACCACCTACAAGTCTTTATTACAGTGTTGTGTGTGACTGGGAACTGTGGAGGAGACAGGACCACAGAGGAGGTTTAAAGGTCCTAGTCTCACCATGGCACAGGTCTGGAATAGGACCATAGTTGTGGTGAAGGTCTAGTGTTTTCATGTGATGAAATCGAAATTAGGCAGCTAGCCCTGGCAGGGATGTGTGTGAGTGCCTCTGGCTAGATCACACAGAATGAGAAAACGGGACAGTGTTCTCTCAGATGAAGTTTCAATTATTTGCAAATTCATTTACTCTAGAAGGTACAAATTAAACTATGTACCCACTCTTCTGGAATCTGAATTTCTTGTGAATTTCTGAAGGAAATTATTTAGGCATCACTGTGGACAGCTCAGTAAAGACATCTGCTTGAATTCAATATGTAGCAGCAGTCAAAATTGTAAATTAGATGTTAGGCTGCATTAAGAACTGAATGGCTGTAATACAGAAAATATGGTACCATTTATAATTCTGTGAAACAGACCCAGAGACTGAAAGCTTTTGGTTTGTTCTCTTGATCTCAAGGAAAGAAAAAAGAAAGAAAAAACAGAAGTCTCAGGTGGCAACATGGGATCATAAGAGTTACGATGAGGAAACATTTAAAATGTTAGTCCTTGGAAAAGAGGCTCTTATTTATAAAACAGGGGGAAAAAAACCCAAAAAACTATGCAGGTAAAGGCAGAATCATATGCCATAAAGGAAGTTCAAATGAAAATCAGATATTCTCATATTGTTCTTTTCTACAGACACATTTCTACAGTATTTGAAAGCAAAGCATTTCTAGCTAACAAATGCAAGCTTTAATAATTCTACTTTATATTAGAGACAGCTAGAGCTGCTGACATGAGATCTACTATTCCAAATGTTTTTCCACATTCGATGCTTGTAGCGGGAAGTAATTTTTCAGGAAAACTTCGATTCTTCTCGCTTTTAACAGTTTTCATGTTTCTAGGGACATTCACAAAAGTCTGATTTGTATAAGTTCAAAAACTCTCTTTAATTAAAAAGCCATCCTTGTGAATACAAATGAATACATCAAAAACTCTCAGAAGTCCACACAACTAATAATTAATCTAGATTTCAAGGACTCTCTAACACTATTACATCATTAATACCTCCCTCATTCAAGAATGGGCATCCTTCTAGCAATTAAAAGAAAAATTTAGAAGATAATTAGGCACAATTCTCATCACAATATTTTACACAGGTATATGATTTTGAAATTAGGTCAAGGGAGGGAAGAAAAATGGTGATTCATTACAGAGGCTCCAAGAAGTAGAATTACCTCATCATAAGTTCTAAGTAATCTGTTTTTCTTAGTTGTCATTGTAGCAAACTATCATTGTTAATAAACTAGGAAGCAAGGGAACAGCTTATAATATATGGATAAACCGAGTGCATCTGACATCTGTCTTCATCAAAAAGGTGACTGTAATGATATGCCACATAGAAAAAAAGATGGTTGTTCCTTAAATGTTTAATTTTCACAACAGCAATTACAGATTAAACCTTGGATACCAAAGCAATTATGCCAAAATATATCAAAGTCCTTTTACTCCCTGAAATAATAGGGGAAGGGATAGATGTAATTTATTTTAATGGACCAGCAGATGTAATAAATAATTGTTTAATGCCATTCTTCACAGATTTAGGCCTTTATGATAAGGTTTTTATGAAATGGAATATATGATCCAGAAAATATGAAATCAGAACTAATGAAATTGCCCATCAACAGCACTTTCAAAAGTTTCATTTTTTTCCTTCAGTCTGAGTTTGCCTGTTCTTAAATACACTTGCTGAAGTTCACACAGACTTATAGTGATAGTAATAATAGCTACTTCAGCCAAATAATTTTCTGAGTGATTAGAAGTCATTTTCTGTAACTGGTAGTATGTCTGATGGAAGATAATATCCAGGTAGGTCTCAGGAGTCCTGATCTTACAATTCTGCAACTGATTTTGTTACTGATTTGACATTTGACCTCAGATGTGGTATGTGAGGTAGCATTAAATAGGTGTAAGTAGTACCAAGAACATAGGGTTTCTCACAGACTTAATTAATGTTTATGAAGAGCTTGAAAAAACATTCATGAAGCCTGCTAGGCTTTCTAGAAGTCCAAAGAATTGTTGATTAAATAGTCTGATGTTTTGTCAATACCAAAGTAAAGGTGAATACATACAGAACACAAAATTTAAATTATATTTTGGGTATGTTTTCATCAGAAAGAGTTTTTAACTTTTACTTTTAATATTCAGAATTTGTAAATAAAGTGTTCCTAAGATTATTTTTTTTTAATACACAACATGCATTATAATGTGTGTATAAACATATATTTAACATATTCTGCCATTCTATCTATGAATATCACATAAAAATTTGGAGGAAAAATATAATTTCCTGATATGAAGGAACACTTTTTAAACTTTTCCCTATGTTCCATGGCATGGTCATCCTGCTGAAGATTTTAGAGACTTCAGCAGTAACTTGATAGGGCGTTTTTTGTATGAGCAGCTCAAAGATCTATAGGGCAACGTAGCATGTGACAAGATGCATATTAAATCTGTTAGTGACGAGTGTCTCATTTCCTAGGGCTGAAAACAAAACTGTTTCTGATACTTTACTGAAAAAATATTTTTAAATCTCTGTTGTGATCTGGTCTAGATTGCAGGGAGGTCAATGGGAGGATTCCCAAATGATTAAATGGGGCTGAGTTGAGAAAAACTGTAACCTCTAAAGCCACAAGGAGACCTGAAGACTCATTCACTGGCTTCACTTTCAGAGCTGAATTTGCTGGCAAGCAGTTGCATTTATCAACCTGGAATTTTACTACAAGCTCTAGGCAGATATGTGTGTTGGTTTTAAGAAGCCACCAAAGTCATACTGAGGCATCAAGGGTTTCTGAAGAAATGTGGCCAAGACATACTGATACT
Organism: Ceyx melanurus; assembly: GCA_024611195.1. Classification (NCBI taxonomy): domain Eukaryota; kingdom Metazoa; phylum Chordata; class Aves; order Coraciiformes; family Alcedinidae; genus Ceyx; species Ceyx melanurus. The sequence goes on along the minus strand of JANHGL010012350.1, from coordinate 66,028 downwards.
AATAGCCAACAAATTTCATGTGCCTGTATCTTCATACAACAACATACACCTTCTCCCAGAGGCACCACCATTCCTGTGCCTCCACCAGACCAAAAGACAGCATGGACAGGCACAGCAGACCCCAGCAGCTGTTCCCACCAGCAGCCACACAGGATATGCCCGGGACCTGCAAGAGCTTGTGCTGCAGTAGTTAACACATGCAGAAGACCACAGTCACACCTACCACCAGGTCTCTGTAAGCCAGCTAAAGGTATGCCAGAGGTATTCCTTCCTGCTGCAGATTGTCTCCAGTCTGCAGGCACTAATGATGGCAATCTGTTTGACTCTTCTATCTCTCAAATCACACCCTCCACATCTTTTCTCAGAGTGCTTGTAGACCCACCTTCACCTTTCCAAACACTTGGCAAAGACTGGCAAATTAACTTCTCAAGCACTTGTAAGCAAAGTAAACATCATTCCTTTCTTTTAAAAACTAGCACTATTCCCAAAAACAGCATTTACGGAGTTGGAATTCTGCTACTATTTTCTCTACTTCTTATCTTTCTGTCCTTCATGTCTGTTGTGCCCTCCATCAGCTTCCTATCAAGTCAGGGACAAAATCTCAACCAACCCCGGCTCCTGACATGGCAGCACACGTAGGCAAGTGGCCTTCCAGAGATCCAAAGATTAAGCTAGAAGGACCAAATATACACTATTTCTGATTAGTGCTCATTTAACATACTTTTGGTTTAGAGATTCTCTGTTGAAGACCTTTAATGGTAAAGAGAATAACTTTAGAGAGAGCACTAGGTGTCACACAAGGCAGGTTGGTGACATCCTTTTGCTCAGGACCCAGCAGGCTGTATAAGCAAAGAGACTGAAGCAAATTCAATCAAGTTTCTGTGAGTAGTAATTGTCCTATACTTAAAACAGTTAATATAAGTAACAGTAAACCTCCTTTATGGAACCAAACAGCTGAAACAACAACAACAATCTCCATCCCAAACACAGTCAAGTTTTACAACCCAAAGGAAAGGCCAGCTCTGGAGAGGATTTCACTGACTTTGTTCATGAGCACTTTTGTGTCTGTATGAGATGAAGGAAATACCAGAGCAGCTTGAGGAAAACAGCAGACTCAGAAGCATGTTAATGTCCAGAGAACAAGCCAACAGAGAAAGTGTTTAGGACCAGTGCTGTCTCAATGAGGTGATGAAGAAGTTGTTGTTGGCTGGACAGAACGTTATTGAAGCCTGAGGTGTAACAGCTGTCCTTCATTTCAAATAGCCATAAAGAAGCAGTTACAGTCACTTATGAAACTATAGCAGGCTCCAAATCAAACCCAAAAAACTTGTCATCACCCAAAAAGCAAAGGCAAGTACCTGGCCATGTCAATTGTATAGACAGAAAGGCTTGGTAGGGTGAGGAGAGGGAAGCATGGGACATAGAGAGATGGAGCAGAAGTCAAGAACAAACTCCAGAAAGAGGGTGAGAGATTATTTGACCAACTATGCAGATTTCTATGGAAAATGCTCCCAGTGCATTCAGTTTTTCCTTCTCTCTAGAAAACAATCTCATTTTAGCCACCTGCTTAAATCTGAAGGAAGAACCATGTGCATTATTTGGATAAAGCTGGCTGGGTGCTCTTCTTTTCTCTTGCTCTTGATCCTAATAAGGCACCACTCTATGACACTAAGCACGGAGAGTGAAGAAATATTATTAATCAGCATGATATCCCACTCTGGGATATTATTAAAGAACAGCAGAGATCCACAGTAAACACAGAGACCCACAAATACTTATTTCATGTCTTCAGAGTCTTCCCTCTACTTGTGAAACACAAGCCTGAGGAAGCTGTAGAAAGATTCCAGTGAAGGCAGTTGCTTATTTACAGCAGCAAGCAGTATGGTCCAAAATAAAACAAAAAGAAAAGTCCATATCTAGTTTCCCCCCAGAAGATTATCTTCTTATAAGTACAAACCTGCAAAAGATGTGGGAATGAAAATCTCAGCTCCCTGTTTTTCCCAAGTGCTCTACTTCAGCATCTCAACCAGTGGTATAAAAGACTTCATGATCAAAAATGGAAGATATCTAATCTTCCATTATTTTCTCCTAGGAATATGAGTAAATTTGCTGGGAAACTTCAAATGGAGTTCTGTGGGATTTGGATCAGGCACTCAAGGGAAGGGCTGAGGAAAGGATCTTGGCGGTTTCAGCGTATAAGCACTAGGATGGTAGTCAGAACAGCCAGGAAATGAAATGGGGTAATGATGCACCTAATAACTTACTGAAAATTCTGCAATAGGGAATAGAGCCAAAATCTCAGTAGAGATGTGAGTCTTTATTTCAAAAGAGAGCAAGAAGACTCTTGGCAAACTTCCCAAATACAAGGTGTGCAGCTGAAAGCATTATTTCCAAACAATTCCATTCCAGAAGTACAGATTGAATGGAGATTATCACAGCTACCCCCAGGGCATGACTAACCAGGACTGGTGAGGTAGATCAAACTGGTGAATTGCTCTAAAGACTGACATTTCAATAGCATAATGTGTGATAAGGGCCAGATCCTCAGCTGGTGCTGGCAAGGGCAGCTCTAGGGACATCGATGGAGTTGTATCATTTAATGCCAGGGGACAATCTGGCTCGTGGTATGCATGCAGACATGATTCATAGTTTAATACCAGGTAACACAAGGCATTGTCAGAAAGATTTTAAACTAATATACTGAGATAATCTAATCTTGTTGTTTCAAATACAAACCACTTCATCAACCTCAGATTAAGTCAGTATGGGCTATATCTTCCCAGGCCTTTAAGAGGAAGAATGCAGTAATTTGCCATCTGGTTATAATGTGGGGGTCACATGGAAAGAACAAAAGTCTCTCAATATATATATTTTTTTTTCTATTCTAGAAGTTTTGGGAAATGATTCTACTGTCAAGAATTATTTGTAAGAAAGGTGTAATAAAAGGATATGAAGAAATAGCTATTATTCCTCAGTTCAGTAAATTTACATGGTTCACAAAATAGATTAAAAGTTTTGCCATAATATTGCTATTGTTTGGCCTCTGATACATTGCCACTTCTAGCATTGCTTCCTTTACTTTTTTTCATTTTACATCTTTCATACAAACTCAGATGTTAATGGCATGAGGCAGTCTGTAGCTGTTTGGGTCAAGGCAGAATTCCGGGATATTCAGCCTTTTCCTTTTATGCAATCCCACATTGCACAAGAATCTCTGTCCTCCCCAGTTCAGTAACTATAATTCTGGGGCAATTGTCACATCTTAATAGCTTTCTCAGATTATACACAGATGGTGAGAGGTTATTTTTACCACTGGAGAGTCTTTTTTTGAAAGCCAATGCTAACTTGGTTGTTGCTTGAGAGATTTCTGTTTTGAAGACATACAGAACAATATATATTATTTCAATATATTTTAAACTCTTTCTGATAAGGTCCTAAATTATTTAGATAACAGCCATAAAACTAATAAAAGGTGGGAAAAGGAGTAAATTAAACTATTTTTCAGGTGGTTAACAAAAAGTAGTGGAGTTGCAGGAAATGTAGGTTTTGCTTAGACAGTGGGAAAAACTTTCTTAATATTTATCTATATTTAACATAATATAAAAATTACTCCTCTGTTACCTTGGACTTATGTATAACCATATTTCTGAAAAAATTCAAAGCAACCATGTGTGATAATGGCTGTTGATAGGACTTTTAAGCAGATGCCACATTCCACCAAAACTAATGATTGCCCTTTGCTTGATCTCATTTGGCTTTGGGATGCTCCACTTACCTTTTAATCAAAATCTTGTGATCATAATTGAGCTGTCTTGGCATTGGAAACATTAAAGGTGTGTCAAGACACTCTCTTACTAATCCAGGAAGGGACAGTCTTTTCTGAATCCCAGAGACACTTAATGGTTTATGGGACATGACTTTACTCTAGGTGTCATCTTTTAAATAGCAAGTAAAATTAAGGTCTGGCCATTTGTGATTATAAAAGATCATTAATTTCATTAAGAATTGAGGTGCTCAATTCCCTCACATCTAATTGAATTGTGCTTAAGTTACATTTCTTTGTTTTTCTATTATTTCTTTCAAAAGAGTGATTTGGTCTGATATTTAACCTGGAGATTAAACGATGAGGCATAGCATCTGAGAAATGGACAGTCTTAAACCCATGTACACATCTGGCACAGTACTTGATTTGTGTTTCTTTGAAATCTCTTCTTTGTTTCTCTTTGATTATAATGGCTTATTTATGCCTCACATGATATAGGATACATTATGTACTTGTACATACACCCCTATATGTCCCTATATAATTCAACATATGTTCATCATTCATGAAGAACTAGAGATGTCCAGAATGCCTCCAGTCTTAGCTGCTCACATAGACATGTGCATCTATTTTGTTCCTCAAAATATCCAGATAATAAACATCTAAACTGAAGCAGATAGGTCCTAAGTTAAGGGACAACAAGCTACCAGAATATTTCTCAGAAAGTATCCATGAATCTCTGACTCTGAAGTTAAATCCTTCATAAATAATTATAAATAACAATATTTAATATAATATTTCCACTTCTTCAATAACAAGTTTAAAAAAACCCCACCACATTCTTTAGGCACATGAGAAAAACTGTTCCGGAAGATTTTTTAGACTACTTCTAGAAAGGACCACTTACTAAAATTTGTTCCATTTTTAAACATGTAATATTTGTAGGCATGAATACAGAGATATATAACAGACTGATCCATCAACACTAGCTCATGTGAGTCAAAGGGACTATTTGCATGAGTCCAAGACTGATTGTTCAGGCCCTTAGCACCTCAAATTACTAACCTGAGGAGAATGTCCTTTATATTCCATCTAGGGAAATGTAGAGTACCTGGAGGTGTACTCTTACAGGATGAAAAATGCAGTAAATAAAACTGACAAGATAGAGCCAGAGATAAAATTATGAATTATCTTCTGAATAGTGAAGTCATTAGATATCTTAATTTTATCATGGCAAGTGTTGAATATGTAAGTATATGCTGGTTTTAATTGCAGGTTAACTGCTTGTACTGTTTCTGACTTTGACATTTTACAAAGTTTAAGACAAATGTATACAGTTACCTTCAGAATTAGTAAAAAGGTTTAGACTGGAACTTAAATTCTGGTTTGTTATGTGTTGAAATATTTTTATTTATGGTTACCAAGGACTTTGCTGCTTTTAGAGTGACTAAGTTGCTCACAATCAATTTTTCATCCAGAATTTGAACTCTTTCCTCAATACGGACTCCAAGAAAACAAGATATGTTTCAATTTAATAATAACTGAATAAAGACACTGTACATAGAATTTGTTTCCCTGTGAAGAAATACCTTTAAAAAAAATCTTTAATGCTTCTAATATACAGATCCATCTGATTATATGTAAATCAAAGTGAAATGTGCCAATTTACTTATTCAGAGGAGTAAAATTCCATTTATTAGCAGATAGTTGAGTAGGATATACTCAGCTTCCCACTGTGACAGTCTTCATCACATTTGTAAAAGTACCCTTTTCCACTCAGGAAGAAGCTTGTTTCCTTCATTTATTTCCATACAGCAAGGACTCTATTACACAACACTTCAAGAAGACAGTTCAGGATGTGGCAGTTGGCATACTGCTCATAGTTAAGTCTGGCACACAACACTTCATGAGATCATCACTGTAAGCAAATCTCTCCATCAGAATTGGAAGCTGGAGAAGGTTTTGGACAAATACTACAAACCAAGTAAGGAATGAAGGGCTCAGCCATAGGAAGGTGACCATGGGTAATCAAAGCTGCTTGCACACCCAGCATAGCTTGGGTGATGCCACCTCTGTGATCCCATGGCACATCTTACCCACTGATTTCTCCTCAAAGGGATACTGGTTATGTGTTAGTCAAAAATAAATTAGATTTTGGCATGATTTTCTAAGAAGTATATGTTCTTCTTCAAATGCCTGATTCGAAGACTGGGGATGGTTACTATAAAAAATAGATCTTAGAGAGTGGACTGCAACAGGCCTGTTTATAGTATTCATAAACATACTTGATTTCACCTTGCTTATTTTCCTACACTATATCATGAACTGCTTTAATGCCTTGTGATGATGAATTCCTCTCAAAGGCTGCCTGCCTGATTTCAGCAAGTGTAATACTTGGTGCAGTTTACCCCATTAACTCACACTGGTCAGCCAACTGCTTCTCAAGCATATGTGACTTGGTTGTCATTAAGTTGAAATTCAGCAACCATTTCACTTTTCTTAGAAGAATTAATGTATTTCCAGGTATCTCGCTAATTGCACTCCTGTAAATTTTGCAGGATAAAATTTCTGTTAGACTTCAAATGAATCCTCATATTCTTCAAATACTCCACTTCCATGCTTGTTTGGATTGTGTCAATACTCTGGTAGCATTCATAAGCAAATATGATTGTAATTTAGGCCTCCTTTCGTCACTGATGCATGAGAGATTTACAAGCATTAATAGGAGTTAGGATGTAAATCCCTTGCTTGACAATAGCAGAGAATAGCCTCCTTCATATAGTTTCTTGATGACCTATGAACTGAGGGTCAAGTGGGCCATGTTACAAATTATCTGACAGCCACAGATGCCAAAGTCTTGAGAGGTGAAAAAAATAACAAAAAGCTCAGGACTACGAAATGCTCAGTGCATTTTCACAAAGAAAAAGCAACAGCAGCTTTTCCTATAACTTCATGCATCAGTCAATGACATAGCCACAAATTATAAAGAAGCAAAACAAAGATTCCTTCTTGCCTGGCAGCAAACTTCCTTCTTATGCCAAAAGTATGCAAAAGCGGCTCCAAAATAAATAGTCATCACATTAATTACCTACCCAAACTAAGGGCTGCACAATAAATCTTTAAAGTTTTCAAGTGCATTTTCAATATAAAGGAATGTTTGGAGAGTCAAGCAGCAGAAACCACAAAGTATGTCAATTCTGTAAATAAATGATGTTTTCATAGCTCTGAGATAATCAGATTAGTTCTCCACTACTTTGCCTCAAGTTTCATACCTGTCTAACTCCATTGGTTTCAATAGGGTGTTTATCTACACCACATCAGGTCTACATCAGTCCTCCATCAGTTGTAAATTGATCTACACCAGTTGTAAGTTAGAGGAGGATCACACCCGGTGTAATAGTTCACAGGCCTTATGGTCTCTTACATCTGCCTTTTTATTTTATTTTGAAATCTCATATTATAAATTTTGACTGTTGTAGGTTCTTCCTGTCGCCACACAGGTGTGCAAGGTCCTATGTATGTAGAGCAGAGATACAAGTCTGAACCATGAGACTGCAGACCACTTTGGCTTTTGTTTTCTAACCCCATTAGAAGTATTTTCATTTTTTTGAAATCAAAGATGTTTCTGCCCAGAGACTGACCAAAGTCCCAAATCCTATGAAGATTTGTAGGTTAGACTTTAATGGTTGGACTTAATGAGCTTGAAGGTCTTTTCCAGCCTAAATGATTATATAATTCTGTTAATCTGTGTCTTTCACACTCATTAAAGATTGATGATGAGCTGTCTATGGCATGACACATGACATTAAAGGAAGCTCAAAAGCAAGTCCTGGTGGGGTTTGGGATGTGTTGGTACAAAGGTGGTAAGGAAGAGAAAAAAATTTAGACCATTTCCAAAACAGAGATTTTACATATAAGCACACTCACTGGGTTGAGGAATGTCCCCAGAATTTACATTTTGCTCAGTATAACAGAAGACATTTCAAATTCTAATTTGGTGAAGTGACTTTGTATAAACTGGTTGGACCAGGCCCATAATTTCCAGTCTCACTGATTCACAGTAATGATTCCTCAAAACAGGATATAAGGAACTGCAGCATTTGTATCTCTTCCATAATTTGAACATTAATGAAGATCAGAGCAGCACGATAAGATATTGAAAATATGCAATGTATTGGTTCTCATTTATTTGAAGATTATTCATTTGGCAGAAATTTTCTGTGAAATTACAGATAGCAAAGGAACGTCTAGTTCCTGAGCCACCAGCTGAGCAGTGAAACTCACTAGCATTTGTTATTGATGCCTAAATACTTCTCCTTGTACTTGCAAGCCCCTGCTCAGGGAGTTTGACCAGTATGATCCACACTAGATGTCCTTTCCTCTCAAACTCCAAGTTTGCAATTCTGTGAACTCAGGGTTGGTTTTGAGACTGTTTTGTCAACCCCAAAACAAACACCCTTGTTTCAGGCTGCATAATGTTAACTAAAAGATCATAATCATTACTCCCCTTTGGCCACGGAACCCTTAGACAAGAAGAGATGATCTGTACCTGACTTTAATTTATGCAGGTAACTGTGGGGATACCTATCTAACATGGATATTGCTTAGAATCACAGTTCAACAGCTTAGCACAGTATGGGATGATGTAGAGGTATAAACGGGTGGGTAGAATGCACCGTAGAGAGTAACGGGGAGAAAAACAATGAGGATGCAGGAGCAAACACTGAATGATGGAAAACCTTTTGAGAGGTTTTAAAGAGAAAATAAGTGCATCTCATATATCTGTTTGTAGACATCTATATGACAACTGAAGATGTCATCTTCCATTTCTGTAGCCTTTTTGTTCACAAGGCTGCCGCCAGCCTTGCTTCCCCTGCAGACACTATTTCAAACAAGACACCAGATCTCAAGGGACTTTCTGTTTTAGAACAAAGTTTACAAATAAATGAAAGACTGTAAAATATTTCAGTGAAAAGGAAATGAATAAATTACAGTGCCTCTGACCTGCTACTGGTTTTTGTTTGTATTTATTCAGAGCTTAGTGGCAGGGGAAGCTGGGAATCTTTCTGTGCAGTCATTATATTTCATGTGAGATAACAAACACTTAAAATTATGCCATCATCTTTCTTTAACTAGTGTGTAATTAGTTGAAAGGCCTGTTAGTTCTTCTGTTTCTTAAAAGGGATCTTCACTGGATTCACAATATTGCTGGAAACTTGAATGGAAGATTTCACTTCTTGCTGTTCATGTTCTGTGGTTGTCCTGAAAAATATGTAGGTAGTCCATGATGCATCTGAATCAACAGCAGGCTTTTATGTGGCAACAGAAGGTCTTCAGGCTGGAAGAATCTTTACAAAGGTGTTTCATATATTGTGCATATTTACAGTTGCTGTGGAGAACGCAGCAAGAGTACCTAGTGAATCATCATCAGTTTTGTATGCAATAACATGGATGTTCAGAAACTGCAGGACATGTTCACTTAGACAATTTCAGTACAATGTGAAATGATATTGCTTGCACATAGTTTTACAGAAACAGCCACTTTGTTATGCAGGCAGTATATGTTTGACTCCTCCAGTGTTTTATGGAATGAAGAATGCGAACATGATACTGATTCATTCTCAATTTTCAAGGAAGGAAACAAACTTCAGATAATAAAAACTGTGTAGAAGTCCTTCTCCAAAGCAAACCCATTGGTTTTTAAAATGATCAGTCAAAGCACCTCTATTTAGAACAATTTAAATAGTTCAAGGAATTGCATGTATATCTCGTCTGATACAAATACTTGTTTTCCATGGAATATCCACTGACTTCTTGTAGAATTTAAAATTCTGTATAGTGTAAATAGCAGCATCATACATCTATGCATTTCAGGTGACTTATTAAGTTTATATTGATAATGGAGATTTAAAAAGTGTATAGGAAAGAAAAATACACCAGACAGTACCAGTTTATTGGAGTATTGGTTAGAATTAAGCCAGCCTGGAGTTATTGTCTAAATACCTATACATATGCATGAATACAAACATGTATGAATGTTTATGTATTTACTACATAAACACATCTATGAATACATGCATAAAAATACATAGCTATGTATTTGTAAGTATGTATTTATATGAAATCAGATGCATGTGTGGAAACAAAAGACATTGAAAGATAAATCAGAGTAACCTTTGTGCTATTTGGAATTAAGGAGAATCTAGGAAAAAGGGAACTGGAAAGTCCAGGGAAGAAATAAGAACAGGAGAAATGATTGTGTGTACAGTAACAGAAACAAAAACCTAACATAAATTGATAAAAAAAAAAAAAAAGAAAAAAGAGAGAGAGAGACAATAGAGGATTGAAGACACACCAAATTAAATTACTTTGGTTCTTTTGTTGAAATCCAGAGCAACTCCCTTAAATTTGTCCAAGAATAAATTCAGAGCTTTATTAGTTCCTGTTCAAGCCAAGACCAGAAACAATACAGAAAAAAAAATAAAAATAAAAAGATTATAGAGGCAAAATTACTAGATCATCAAGTCACTTATTGGAATTAATCTATAAGAGGTTTGCTTCTCATTAGTCCTGAATACTAAAGAGTCAGAGTGGACTCACTGACCTACAATTAGCCCTTTTCTGGCCAATGGTCCTCCAGTGTGAAGAGCCAAGTATGTGCCAAGGTCGGGACCCAACAATATCCTTCTTTGTAAGGACAGGGAAGATGCAAAGCACATTTAACTGAGCAAAACTCCACCACTGCCTCACACAGAGCTGTTTCCTCTCTCTGCAGAGGGAGAGCTCGACTCAGAAGATAACTGTAAGCTGACTTGGCTGCAAGCAGCACTGACAGACACCCAGGTCCTGCCTTAAAGGTATGGTGGTCTTCCTTCTTGTGTTTCTTAATGCTTTTGTGCATAACTAAAGCACTACAACAGATAATGTATTCATCATACATGATCCCATGTCTTACATGTGCTGTTAGTATAGTCTGGCACTATTTGCTGTTGCTTGCATACAGGCAAATATCAACTGCAAGCCGGCAAGCAAATACCAGTGTTCTAAGGCTTAGATGAAAATTTGATCTGATTCTTTCATCTGATATTGGTGAGAACGTGATTTAGCTGTCATTTAACACACACAAACCTTGCCTTTTAAAAAATATCTCACACATCAGTTGAAGAACAGTAAACATTGAATGGATATCCTTTACCATCAATTACAAATAAATTTAAGAAACTTTTTAAATGTTGAAAACAGATTTTACATAATCTCTTAAACATTATGCATATAGCTTCTTATAACAGTAACCACTGTATCTTCCTACAAGTGTGAGACCCACTTATAACAGTCAACAACATTAGTTTTGCTCATACTTGAGACATTTCTCTTCACAATTCCGACATTTCATAAGATAAAGTGGAAAGTACACTTAAATCTGCTATACATGCAGAAAAGTACATGTTTATAAAGAAGAAAAACTTTCTGTCAGTGAAAAGACTGCCAGAAACAAGTCAGTTCAGGCAAAGATACATGTGCATACTTTGCCTAGGAGAAATATTCTTGTCACATAAAAATCCCACCATTAATCAAAAATCACATTATAGCTTCTGGAATTAAGTTTCCTTTACTACTCTTCAATAATAAGCCTAAGATAAGATAAAATTGGTAATTGTATCTTCTCTTCTGATAGAAGATAATATTAAAGCGATACAGAAATTTGAGTTACAAGAATATATTCACCCTGCTAATAAGCTTCCATTATGTAGTCTTTACTGATTTATTCATTACACATTTTTCCACATATAGAAAAATTTAATTGAAAGTTACTTATTACATTGTTACAAAATGTTAACTAGAAAGTTTTCTTTAATCAAATGATCATTAAATGCTAGAAGAGCTAGATTATTTAAATAGTGCATTTATCAGGAGCAAGAATAACACAGGCATTACCAACAGTAGTTTTACAGCACTGTTTATTTAACACTGTTTATTTGACACTGTTTATTTAACAGTTTCAGGGCCTAAATCAATGCCATTGCATCTTGCTAGGGTAGCAAAATATTTGTATTTATGACTTTTCTTAATCAAACTTTCAATGACATATAAAATGCAGGCAATGTGTCTGATATAGTGACTTATCAAAGGAAAGACATTACCAAGGATGGTAAGAGTTTGTAAAGTCCAGTTCTGCCATGTGTCCCCCACAGGAGTAGGTGAAAGACAAATTTTCACTGTCTGTCAGAAAAGCAACTTGGCTCCATGTTCTTCAATAGGGAAAGTAAACTTGAAACTGTAATTGTGTCTAAGTCACCACTGCGAATTTTGCATTCTCTGAAGGTGAGAAAACATCACCCATACACTTGAGAGAACTGAGGACTCTTCTTCTAACTGGATGAATATATTCTGAAGTTCTATGCTAACAAAAAACAAAGATAATTTTTTTGCTCTGAAGAGTTATAGGACATGGCACAAAAGATGCACACAGGCAGACACACTAAAGCAAAAGAAAAACTCCAAGCAGGCAACAGCGTAAGTGCACGCAGCAAAGATTCCAATCTTGTCATATGAAGCACTTTTTTTTAATTAGTTTTAGCTTTCAACTAGATATCAAATTTTCTCAAAAAAGCATGTAGAATAGTCCCATTGCATAACAGATTTAACTCTCTCCAGCCAGTCCATCACCCAGTGACTTCCACAGCTGCCACTGAACATGTAAAGAAGATAAATACCAATCTGTACTCTTGCATAGTCTCTATGAACTGACAGAAAGAGCCCATCTATAGGTAGATCTGGATCCTTCTTGTGCTTTTCAGGCATGTTTACAAGTAATTCCTGTGTATAATAATAACCAGAACTACATTGTAAACATCTCTCATTTCTGATGGCATGCTGCTCAAGAACTACAAAAAGCTGAGTCATTAGGTACATTCTTAATCTCTGTGGCTGAAAGAACCTAAATCTGACTCAGATTCACCTGTCAGTGTTTATTTCCACAGTAAACTCAGTGAAAATCACAGAATCACAGAGTAGCTGGGTACAGCTACTGGAAAAAGGCTGGAGAAATACCATGGCCAATTAAAGCACACAAATAAATTAGAAAAATACTTGCTATAAGTTCAGAGATCTTGACCTATGCATCAATTTAAAATGAAGGTAGCCATCATGCACCTGGTTACTGAGATGCAGACATTACTGCCCTTTGCTCTCTGTTAACCACACTGGGACCACAAAAACAGTGATTTGAAATATATGTATGGTATAATTATACAGGCACATCCAATGAAATTTCCAAGTAATTTACCATGGTCTATGAAACAGTAAATCTGGGTCACTTTCATTTTGAGTTGTAGCTTGAGTGGATGTTCATTAATGCTGCAAAAGTTTGATGCAAACTTTAAAAAGTGGTCTTTCACAAACTGTAATGCAAGCACAGTGGTACCCTGGTGCCCCTCAGAACTGGTACACAGTGCCATTGCCATCATCAGCCACAGCCATATGGAGCCATCACACTCAGACAATTTCAGTCTTGGTCTTCCATTTCTTGGTGTGTTTTATAACATCTCCATTGCACTCTGAGGTGCATGGAATAGTCTGATGGTAAGACAGAAGTGCTATGTCAAAGATCCCAAAGCAATGCAAGATTCACTAACCACATTCATCTGCCCCTGTGCCCTCTTCTTAACCTCACTGAAATGTGAACGACTCAGAAGAGGTTTATAAAAACTATGCTAATATGACTGGTTACTTACTTCATTCTCCTTAATTTGATGGTTTCCATTTTGAGCTCCTCGCAGGATACAAACCTGAATGGTGTTTTTTTCTGAAGCTGCTTATACTCTGTGTGACTTGGTCTCTAGCCTGGAGCTCTGACTTGCAACCAGCCCAAAGAATTACATAAGAAAACCACACATGCTTGGTGATGTTACCCAATGTCTGTGGAGGTTTATTACCATTTAGAGGAGCCAAACTCAGAATTGATGAGTAAGCATCATTCAGGAGGCAAAGCCTTGCTCTGAGTTACACCCATCTGAAGTCAGTGAGGTATTTGCAAGTTCTGTTTATAATGGTGCCCCTTCAGAGCAGAAGTTAGCCCAGGGAGTCTAAGCTAGAATAATTTAAAACTCTTTGCAACCCCTTAAAGCCAAATTCTTCCTTGTCTTAGACCTCTGTAGATGTTAATAGACATGTTGAAACTGTAAATCAGGCCAGAAGTTGGTCCTTGTTTGGTCCAATTACCCCACAATAAATTCCCTGAGGACTACTGTACTGATATGTAATTTGCATCCTTTCTCCACTGAAATGGTATATTTATGTTTATAGATTGAGTTAGCAGTTCTAAGGGAGGGGAGCAGCTGCCTGAATCATTTACAAATGGGAAAATCCATATATTTGAAACGTGCTTTTGGGCTGTAACCTTGTATACTAAGCTGCTGTCTAGAGTAAATATTTACAGCCAAGTTACAACAAGTTCTAAGAATATGTGATTTTCTGAGTGGAAACACTGACACATAAGGGTGTGACTTTCCCCCAGTAAAACACAGAGTTAATAGTAGGTTTGGTAACAATTATCAAACATAATCTTGAAATTAACTTTTAAAGATTCCATAATGATTTTTAGCCACGCACCAAGCAGCTGTCTTTGTGTTGGATTCCCAGGTTCTCAAACAGACAACTGTTTCCCTTTTAGCGATTTTGTCAGGCTTAACTTGGGATTAATTTGACTGCAGGTGTCAGATAAGCACAGTATTTTAGCAGCACTACCAAGAACCATGTGGACAAAATGCAGAAGCATGAAGGCACATTGGTCAAAACTTTGAAAGATTGATGGAAGAGAGTTATGCCGCTTAAACATCTTTGTCCATCCAGAAACACTAAGCTTCCAAGTGGGGTGCAAGGTATGCTGCTACAGCTACTATTTTGCTGTGTTTTCTGTTAACATAGGTAACTGGGCAGACTTTTTTAATCTCAATTTCTCTGTCAACATGAAGTCTAGCAAGCAACCTTCATAAATCATGCAGTGACAGCAAGTGTGGTTGACCAGTGCTAAACACAACTGGACTCTTCTTTTTAAGCCTTTGCTTCTTAGGTTGCCTGCGTCAGCAGTGCTCTTCAACAAACATCTGCAGTTCATCTTATCGTTTGAAGAAATATATGAGTTTTCTCCAATGGTGCTTTTTTTTTAGCTTCTTGATTTGTTTGAACACCATCTGCTACATATAAAATTCAGAGAATTTCTGAAATGTGCATGCAGTGAGAAAATTTTAATTTTTAGCCTTTCATTTTTTGATCAAGATAGATTTTTGTATTCGTCACCTACTGATATGTTTGGTAAAGTAAATAGACACGTCTAGAATACTACCCAGTTGTTTTAATGTTCTATCTCTATAATACTCCAGTACAAAATCAAAGTCTATTCCTATTTAAGTGTTATTTTTAATATCGCTCAAGTTACTCATCCAAAACCAGTTTGGCACTAATAACCTTTTTTATAGAAGATTTGCTCTCATCAGTCTGCATCTATGTGTGCATCATTTGCATCAAAACAGCAACAACAGCAACAACGACAAAATGCATTTTAGTATTAATCACAAGCGGCCAAACAACTTTTTATCAGACTTAGGTCTCTGTCAGGAGCCCGGGCTGAGCCGAACGCGTGTCATGGCGTGAGATTGCCACAGGGTGGTAGGAGTAGTGCGGGTCCAGAGCCACTCCGGCACACAGCGAGAGAGACAAACTTTTGCAAAGGACGGAAAGGGAACCACTTTCCAGTTAGTCTAAACAGAGGTATCAAAAATAAGGTTTAGCTCATGGTAAATCCAGATGGTTAAACATTTGATCCATATCTAATCTGTCTGCCAAGCGTGCATCACCACCATCAGTGCTGTCATAACAGAGCACGTGCACTTAAAATGACTTTGGTTCCAAGAAGTAGGACATATTTTGGAGAAAATTGAATTTTAAAACATTTTGCAGAAATAGAAAACACGGTCTTGACAACATGTTATGACTCCATCTTTAAGAAGAGCGGTGTTATATATACTAAAATAATTCCCTGGGAATGTGACTTGCTACTGTTCTGCATTTTGTTATGATAATATCATACAAAACATTAAGCAGCTTTTTAATCTTTATCTGACACCTATTTATTGTACTTAATTATTTAATAAAATAGTGAGGGCTTTGCTCACAAGAGGAGAAATGGATCAGAAATAGAAAATCTGCCACTTTTTTTGTTCCTATGCATAGTACTGTCAAGTCTTATAGCATACTGATGGTGAAATATAAAGAGGAAAGATCAAGTGATACATATGCAAAATTGGGCTTGTGGCAATTATATTAATGCCACTGATGTTCAGATTTACCTTCAAAGGAGGCTTACTTGAAAAACAGGGGACTTCTCATTTATATTAACAGAATATCAGACACCTTGATTAAAAACAAAACAAAAAAATAAAACAAAACCCCACAAAACCAAAAAAAAAAAAAAGGTAGGAAACATAGCATATGTTTTCTATAAATACAATACATAACTTCCAAATACTTTCATGTTTTACGTTTGGATGAAGGTAGCTGTGTTCAACTAACAGATGAGGATGTGAGATGAATATTAGGCTAAAGACCTTCAAGGTATGGAACAAACTACGTATTCAAAAACGGTCAAGGTTTATATAGTATAGTATCATGTTTTAAACAGTTAATAAAAGAAGCCAAATGACAACATAACAGTGTGGATGATAAAAAATAATGTAAACCTTCCTTCAAATATCAAGCAATTTTTTTTTCTGCCTCAACTCACTTTCCACAATAGAGTGAGTGAAAAATCCATAGAGAATAAAACCAGTGATCCCTTTGAGCAAGGATACAAATTTACCTAGATATGTCAACCACACCGATTTATGGGACAAGGAGTTTTTCACCCTGAAGAAAGAAGCTTTCTTGTCAGTCATCTATAAAAAAGCTGAAAATAAAGCTCTTGGAGGTTTTTTTTATTATTATTATTATTATTTAAGAATTGCAAGAAATTTCTGTTAGGGGCTGTTGGCTTTTTGTGTTGGTTTGGTTTTTTTTTTTCTTTAAGCTTTTCATAGCCATGGAATGGTTCTTCTCTTCATGGATGTATAAGAAACACTTGTGTTGTTCTGCTATTAATGCTATGATTTGTTAGTGTACTTTTATGTATGGAGTGTCTGCATCTGGTAAGGTCTACAACTATACCTCCTTGACAGTGCCAGATGTTGTGAAGATAAAATACCTCCTGTGCAAGGAAATTCTGGAATCAAGCTCCATGATAGGTGTTCTTAATACAGTTTAAAAAGGCATCTGTCTTAAAATAATTTCAACATCTTACTTTTCTATTTATTGTTTTGTCAGCTCTTCCTTGTTACTGGGAAAATATTTTAGTGCCCCTACTACCATAATTTTAAACTTGTTAATTCAGTTTCTCCCAACTTCTGTTTTGTTGGGGTTTTTTTGTATTCTGAAGTAATTGTCATAATAAAGGAAGAAAAGGGAGAAAAGGAAGAGAAAGTTGATTGTGAGACTCAACCAATTTTAATCAGAGTGGCCCAACCAGGCAAAAAAAAAAAAAAATTAAAAAATTGGTTAGCAGGTATTTTTATACTGTTAGCCACAAAACAGCATGCAAAATAATGAGTCCAGATTTTGCCAAGATTTGTTCAAACCATTGCAGCGGTGAGACAAGAGGACTGATAGAAGTGAGAAGAGTCCTGCTTCTCTATCACACCCCATATCTGCATTGTCGACCTCTTAAAACAGTAATGATACTTGACCCTTATTAGTATTTCTGGGCAATATATGAGCTTGAGTTTCCTTGGGTGAAAGCTAATGCCTTAGACCACCCTTTAGACCACCATTCTATCTAGTTATAGTACATATTAATGTTATTCTTGGGTCATTTAACTTGCTCTCAGTGAAGAGTGGAGAATGGTGCTAAGCTGTAAATCAGTGCTGTCCTGCAATGGATTCATGCCATAACAGATCATCTTGAAAATTCCAGCCTTGCCTGACCATGGTAAAGAGATTATGGTATGTAAAAATTCTGCTAAACATAGCTTGTTTCATTTTTGTACTTCTCTGCTTGTCTGTCTGGCAAGGAAAGGTTAAGACCCGTTATGGTGGACAGTGCATTGAAAAGGAATATTGCTATAATAAAACTCCCAGTCTAAAACTTTTACCATATGTGGTTAAAATCACCATCCTTTATAAAGGTGAGCTGCAGCTTTGAGGAAATTATTAAACAAGGCCACTAATGCTGTGCATTAAAAATATTTTTTTTTAATCCTCAGGGAAAAAAAAATTAGTTCATAAATGTATTGTGCTTTAAAGATATCCTCTGAGTGCCATTGTTCACACCCCAAATGACAGTCTGAAATGTTCAGTGTCATTAGTCCATTTAACTAAATTCTGATTACTTGAGATTAATTCATTTAAAAATCAAATGTAGTACTCCCTCAGCAAATGTTTTACTAACTGTTTCTCAAAGTCATAAATATTTTTTTTTTCCACACTGTTCTGGCAAACAAATAATGTTTACCTTTAGCTTCCTAGAAAAGATTTACAGATAAGTCCCTAGTCTGTTTTGCAGATGT
Organism: Ceyx melanurus; assembly: GCA_024611195.1. Classification (NCBI taxonomy): domain Eukaryota; kingdom Metazoa; phylum Chordata; class Aves; order Coraciiformes; family Alcedinidae; genus Ceyx; species Ceyx melanurus. The sequence continues at coordinate 47,671 of JANHGL010012350.1, read as the reverse complement.
GCTTTGGTGAATTTAACAGTAATATATACTGTCATCACGGTTGTCTTCAAATCTTTGAAATCACTTATGCTTTTTACAATACATATTTAATTGAATGTCTAGCTAGTAGATATGTATATGTATCTCACATTTGTGGGTGGGCATGTGTGTGCCTAATACATATATTTAGCACTTAAACATGGTACGATGAGTGATTGAGAAATGCCTGAGAGAGATATATTTTATACATGCACATACAGTTTGTAAATGCGCAGTCTCCTGAAACGGTCAGAGACAGAGAGGAAAGTGGAGACATCTGCAAATTAACAAATCATCTATCTTTGAGGTCATTCACAAATTAGTTTTGCAGAATAAGATAGAACAAAAACGTAATTCTGACGAGCATTTGTTCTGGCTATTTATCACATAAAATTGTGTAACAATATTAGACACAGGAATTTTTGCTCAGATTATTCGTTATAGTATTACCATGATTTCACAACTTCGTGCAGATGTTTCATGCTGAAAAATGCCCTTTAGTTGACATTTACGCTTTTACTGTCGAACTTTTATGTGATGCATATATTCCATAGGAATGCTACAGGGGGGCAGATGTGAGGAAGGTAAATAAAAAACAAAACTTGAAAAGGAAACTTTATAAAACTGATCCTTTCATGCCTAAGTGGAGGATTCTCCACATTTCATTTGCTATTTTTTAATATCTGCTTAATTTAAATTATTGCTCAGTAACACAAGCTTTTGAGAAAACCTGAATATTCCTGGGGTTTAGTTAGTCTTCAGTGTAAGCATTTTGTTGCTGCAGTGAGGACAGTATGTCCCTCAGTTCAGATAGATACTAAAATCTATTTCACATTGTACATTTATTACTAATTTTATTGCCTGAATGGAGCAAGTGTTTGTATTTATTTCTCAAAAGGCTATTGTTGTTAAATTAATTGAACTGTTTTGAAATTCCTTTTTCTCTGTTAATTATTTAAAAACAAAATCAAAAGCCTTAAAAGAGAAATTTGATTATGAATTCAGGCTAAGGACAGTTTTATATTAACTAAAACACAAATTAATCTCCCACCACAAAATGAACCTTGTTCCAAAAAAAACCATACAATCGGTATATTGATTCCCTCAGTGCATATTTTTCATTTATTGGTATTACAAGATTATGCTTGAGCCTGAAGGAAAAAAAAAAAAAAAAAAGAATGAGAAAGAAAAATTGTAACTGTGCACAAGTATGGAACCTTACCTTAGTTTTATCCTAGCAAAATATTTTTTAAACTGTGCCTTAATTTGGAATTAAACACATTAATAAAGAATTTTCATGAGTTTCTACTGTTTTTAAGGAACATATAAAAAGTTACCTACTGAAAACAGAGTATATAAGCATTTTAATCAAATTATGTTTGTGAATGTGTTCCAGGATGCAACTTCAGTAGGCTTTGAACAACTTTGTTAAGAATGTTAAGGATAAAATTCCCTACTGGCCTAACTCCACTGAAAAAACAGTGGAATTATTTCTGTAGAGAATTTGATTCTTCATTTCTTTGTGCATTTTTCAAATGTTAAATAACTTTATGGATGCCTTTCACTTCCTTATGTATACAGAATAGATTGTAAAATTGTGTTTAACTCTGTTGGAAAAAAAAAAGGGGGTAAGAAAAAAGAAAAAATCTTTTTTCTACTATTTTCTAAGGTTTTGGGACCAATTCACATAAGATAGAATTCCCAGGAGGCCCAGTGCACATTCATTCTTAGGCCAGCATATCCAATACACCCTTTAGTCTTAGATTAAGGAATTAAAGCACTGCAAATGAATTTCACATCCAAAATCATTCAATTTGTCCCCTTTGTCTCCTAGAATCCTAAGCATATGGGACCATACTAAGTATAGCAAAAATAGCTGCTGCTATAATCATAATTAGTACCTATTAGCCCTTTCTAGGTGCAAAACCCCAGTGATGAGAGCACAGCACGAGAACCTAGATAGAAGAGGATTTGAAATCTCTGTAGTATATGCTTGTTATTGCTGCCCTTGCAGGTTCACCAAATGCACAGTGAGTGAAAGGGAATTGTGGTGCTTGGGAACCAGATCCTACGTGCTTTTCCCATACACACAAAGATGTACAGACTGAGATCTTTTTTACCTTCTTGACGAGGCATTTGTTCTTGGCAAATATGTTTTTTGTAAAAAACTACTAATTTATGCCTATTTTTTTTAAGGGTGCCATTATTATTTTTTAATAGATTAGGTATTAAAATCTATATATCAGGATGCTGGAGATATTTTTTTTCTTGGTCATACAGTGGATAGCAGCTGTTTTACGGAAGCAAGAACAGCTATTCAGTGACCAACTTAATGTCTGAACTATTTACTGAATTATTTTGGTAGGTTCATGTTTAATAATACAGTTTAGATGCAGATTTCAGCCTCATTCCATAATATATATGTTTTAGGCGATTACAGATGTATAGAACATTGTCAATATAAAAATAAAAAGCAAACAAACAAAAATCTGACATGCAAATCTGGTATGAAACTTTTCTGCTCAGTGGTATTTTGCAAATGTTTGCTTTTATATCTAGAGTGAAAAAATCTGTATCTTTACATTAGCAAGCCGCAGGTCACATCTTCAAAAGCAAAGATTTTAAGTTGTGCATGAGAAGTCAGCATGGAATTATATTTTCAAAGGGAAAAAAATACTCTGCTTTACATAGGCAGCTTTGTATCGAGAGTAATTCACTTCGGCAGCACGTGGGCTGCCCGAGCAACGGCAACACACGCTCGTTTCGATGGGGCTGCTGCATGGACAGAAGTGGAGCAGGGAAAGCAAATGAGAACCCAGCCTAAGGGGGTCGAGCAGCCCAGCGACACAGCACAAGCCCTGTGCACGGTGCACCGCTCACCCGATCCCCAGAAACAAAGGCCCCAGAAGCCCCGGTACACATGGGCATGTGGACCGCCTGCCCCAGCACAAGTTGCTCAGGCTCCCTGCTACACCCGCTGGGCTGCAATCACTGCATCGAAAACAGAGCTCCCTGCCCAGGCGCAAACATTTGACCACTGCAAGTAGTTCTCAAAAATCTGAGGCTGTCATTTTGTTCAAGGCTTCACATTATCCCTATTGACTTCAAGCATAAAATCAGGTGAGAGACAGAGACAGCACATAAAAGTGAAGTCGTGTGCAGTAAGAGTATAGATATAACCTGTGTGTGAAGGCACAGGGAATGAGGTTATGATCATTGTCTGAGGAGATATGTTCAAACAATGTAATAGAAAGATGACCCCTTTAAATAAACATTAAACTTTTGCTAGAGGGTTACAATTCACAGTTCCTGTATGATCTTTTGAAGTGGTGTGAATACATTTAATATAAAGATGTCTATACAGCTTCCCAAAACACAAGGCATATCTTGCACCACAAGCTCTGCAACTACTTTTTTTAATCAATAGCTCATAAGTATTCACTGAAATATATGTTGGTATTCTACCTGCAAAAAGTGTGGGACAATAGCCACACCAATATCAAAAACACTATTTACCTTTGAGCATTTTCTTGAAAATGACAAAATAATGGGTGTTTTAAAATAACTATTAATTTATTACAAGATAAGAGTTTGGATAGATGCTATATACATTGCTACCAAATTTTCCACATAAATAACCCAGCGAAATCTTTTAAGAAAGCAAAGCAAAGCTGTGATTCAAATGCCAGGTCCATCACATGCATATGAAAAGAAGACAAGGGAAACTTTACCTCTGAGTCTTCCCTTTGCAAAGAGCTGCCCAGTCCTGACCCTCACCCCCAGCCTGCTTTCCTGCAGCCAGCCCCTGCCCCTGCTGCTCATTTTCTATCAGTTCTCTGAGAATGTAGGTTAGCTGGTCACCTAGTTTTTCAAAGGAAAATATTTTTTGAAAGGTACAAGCTTTTCTCTCTGTGTATGAAACGTTTTGATTACCATTAGTGAAATTACTACTCAAAGCTTAGATATAATTAAAAGATTGGGTGTGCTTTTAGATACACTGACTAGTCTATATGCCTGAATATGAAAACGTGTCTTCACCAATGGGATTTATTTTGTAGTTAAAATAATTTGCAACATTTTCCCTAGAGTAATCTCTGTTTAATTTATTGCCTACAAAATAGATTCATTTTATTCCCAATTTTTAATAATATAAAGCCAAAGAAAAAAAAAAAGTAGATACTGAAAGGGTAGAATAACTGACACGTTGCAGGCAGACCTCGATACCAAGTTCTGAGAACATGGACAGACTTAGGCAATCATGCTATATTAAACTCAGTAATTCACAATTCATACATATCTCTCAAGATACAAAAGTTATTACAGTGCCTATTTTTTAATAAAAAAGATATGAAGGTAAATGGAGATGGAATGCCAAAATTGTTAAAGGAATTATGGGAATTGTATAATCATTTTTAGGCAGTGTCAGCTGAAGTAGAAGAGTGTCATCTACTCAAAATTAAAACCTCAAGCCTAATATCCCACTATTTGGAATTTTTTTATTTTTTTTTCCCATTACTAGACATTGGCTCAGTATCCAATACAAAACAATCCTCATCAACAAGATGAAAGCCCCATCTTAGACTAACTTATCTGGACAGAAGAGTCTGTATAGACTCCTATTCAGTTCTCTGCATCCAGTGATGTTTAAGTACTTATTCATAAGATACCCACATGGGAAAAGGCTGGTGGGAGCAGCCCTGTCCCAGCCTTAGGGCTCAGAAGCATCCACAGGAGCAACTTCCAAATGTCCACATCCCCCTGGCAAGAGAATGGAATCTAGGTGTCCCATCCCTGGCTCTATATTTGCTCTAGAGAGTGAAAAAAGACAACTTGACAAGCCATTGCTTGTTTTCTTCTTTATTTCTTCTTTACTTAGTCTCCCAACTTACTCAAAAATCTTCAACTAGACAATACAGAATACTTTAGTTTTAACTTTGAAGTCATTGCAAGGGAACCAAAATGCATTGTTTGGCTAATGTTCTCCTTTCAAAACTAGTGGATTCCAATCTATTCAAGGTTGCTTATCAGATGTTACTGGGCAGCTCTTCTAGTATTGAACAAAATAATTTGGAGGCAGTTTTCAGCCTCGCCCAAGCAGCTCCTCCTCCCATGCACTAAGCTTTCTGATGCTCAACTCAATTTGGCTGGTGTGATGGATTATTTTCCATTGCTTCAGAGTACTGTTACTACAAAGAGTCAGCTGTGTCCCTTGTAACTTCACATATCAGAAGTGATCTCTGCAAGTGAATTATGTCAACAAGTGTGTTCTACAGAGACATTTATTTGGCAGCACTGTATCACCAATTAGACCAGGACATTTTGACCCAGTTTTGTTCTCTTTTCCATATCACTCTGTATGTGTCTCATTGCAAAGGAGTGTCTTCATGCATTGAACGTTCTTCATGTAGCTGCATTGTCCAAATGCTACTTGAATTGTACATTTCCAAAATGGAATAAAATAAAAATATATGGTACCACAGTAACTGACATAGTCCACAATTTTGCTGCATTGTCATGTATGTTTCTATTCTGCTCATGCAACTTATTCTAACATTAGGGATATTTTAAAAAATAATAATAAAAAAGGGAAGGAAGAAAAGAATTGCAGAAAAATTATCATGTAATAACCATTTTCCTTTTTCTTCCTATTCCCTCTTAGATGGAGGAGCCTCAATATCATGGTGCACACTCAGACCAGGACACTTTGTGGTAGCAAGCATGAGCTTAGGGACTTTGGAAGCTGGTTATGAGCTCTGCTGATCTGCCTATGTGGCGTATTTTGTCTCAGTGCACCTGGTGACTGCCATCTGCTTTGTTTAACTGCATCACAAGAATCTGGTTAAACCAAAGAAAACAAAACCCTGATGTGCATTATGCATTCTGCCTTTGGTTTGTTTGTTTCTTCACAGTTTCAACCAAACTTGCAGTAAGCTATTATGTTTTAATAGATAGATTTTTGGAGTAGGATTTGGAGAGACTTGCAGAAATCTTTTAAGTATATATGTGATGTTGGCCACAAAATTCAGACACGGGTCTGGATTTAAAATTTCCCAAAAGACAGGAGGTAGGGTCTTAGTTTGGGTCTGGATCCCATTCATGTTGAGCATGATTCAGGTGCCTTGTAACATATTAAGTTCTTTCTTCTGAATTTCAGCAGTAGTTTTAGTACATCTAGACTAGTGTCCTGAACCAAACTCAATTTGAATCATGGTTTAATAATTACAAATGTCCTCTAGTAGCTGAGGTGTGGCCATAAAAAGCAGTTGTGTATTTGCACATCAGCACTGAAGATCTGACTTCATGACCAACATATTGACCCAACACAGTCTTTTTTTTTTCATGTACAGTGTGATCTTTTGTATCCTCCAGAACATGTAAGTCTGTATGTTGAATATTCCAGAGCTGCCTGAAAAGCTGTGGTCATCTACAAAAGAACTGTGTTGTTTTCTTCCTTTTATCTATTTCTACCTCTTTTTTAAAAAACAAAACCATTTAATTATTTTTTTTAACTGAAAAAAGCTTTTAAATCTGCAAAACCAGCTTTCTCTGTTCCTGACCACTTAATGTAAATATGCAGTAACATGATCTGTGTTCTTTTTTCGTTTTCTGTTACATGTATATTGTTCAGAAACCATCGTGTTAGCAGAAGCATAAACACTGATTTTTACTTACAAAAAAAAACAACTTATTAGGAGTTCACAACTTTTCATATCTCCCTTTAGGGCAGATGGAGGAACTGCTGTCAGGAGCATGCCATCCCCAACCCCATCCATTCTTCAGCTCCTGAAATGCTTGCTGCCTGATGTGCCAATTGTTTTGTGTACTGTTTTGGGGGTTTAAAACTTGTCTGCTAAAAGCTGGACACAGGTGCCTGACCTCACATGGGTCACAGAAGAGTGACAGCAGGTGAAGGGCACCGTGTGACTGGCACAGACACAGACCAGCAGTACAGAAGCAAACGTCTCAATTACCACATTAGCTGCCCTATGAGTCAGGTAGCCCAGACAGAAGCCTCTTCCCATAATTGTTTGTCCTCTGTAATTAATTAAAGAGAACTGGCAAATAAACCCCACACTCCCAAGCTTTCAATGCATTCAGCATCCAGAGCTGGCAACTCTTCTCCACCAGCTCCCTAATAAATACCATCCATAAGAGTTTTGTGGGTAATTTCTGTGTAGAATCAGCTCAGTCTGTACTTGCAGTACAGTTTCCAGCTGTTCAGCTTCAATTTGTTCAATGAGCAAAGACTATTTATGAAGCCTCAGCAGCAGTTTATAAATAGTCACATGGTAAACAGTGGGTTGTGCTGTGTGCAAGAAAATTCAGCAAAGACGTCGGCACAGAATATATCATTTCTTATCAGGAGATAAAAGGGGCCTCAGAAATGTTTCCCAGTATGGCAGCTTTCTGCAGGTTGGGACCCTTCTGCACAGGCAGGACCATGGTGGAACTCCCTGCTGGGCTTCCCATTGCCTGGCTTGGTATTGGGGCTGGGGTGGGATTTGGAGTGAGGAGGAAATCTCACATCCCATAGCTATGGGGTGCAAGTCACTGTGGCCATACAGGGAGCCCCAGCATGTCTGCAGAGCATCCCTGCACCAGTCCCACCCCCAGATATGGAGGGGACACCTCAATCTTCATCTGCTTGAGGAGCACACAGCTTGACCCATGTCTCACCTGAGGGTGCCAAGAAGTTTCCTTCTTCTGCAGCACCAACTGTGTAAGGGACACTGTATTATACCACATTATTTATTTATTTACTTATTTACTAGGTCAGCAAACAGCCATCATCTGGGAACAATGAGAACTGTCAGGACAGGGAAGCAAGACAGCCAAACTGTGAGCAAAGGCTCGAGAACCAATGGAAAGAAAAGAAACACTTCTCGGGAAAATTCTGCCCTGGAAAACAACAAACTTCATTAGTTGAAAATGAATGCTCAGTCTATTGAGATGTACCCTGTGCCCAAAGAGCAGGGCAGCAGGGACAGGTGACCTATTTTCCTTGGAGAGAAGGGAGAGGTTTCTCTATCGATCCCACACTTCCTCTATCAGTTTATATATTAGCTTCCATTGCCCGTGGAGGAAGGAAGCAGACAGTAATGGAGTGAATCAGTCACAATGGATAAATCATCTGACTAATTTAGCTTGTTTTTCTGCTTGTGGTTCCTCCATGAACAGATTGCCATTTTCCCAAATTTATTCATTATTTAGATTTATCCTGTAGTTTTTGGGGTCTTTTTTTTTTTTTTCTTCTACATTTTTCACTCCTGAGAGTTAGCAAAAAAGCTATTAGCTCAGTTATGAGTTGACAGATGAGTTCTGTGAGGTTGTCCTAGCCTCAGACTGGATGAGCTCAGCATGTCTATTGCAGATATTTGCATGAATAAACAAAAATTAAAATCTATAAACTGATAAAGTCATTAGAGTCCAAAATTCAGTATCTACAGATGCACATGTCCTTCAGGGAAGAGCCTCCCATCATCTCTGTAACACAAACATCCACGATGCCAGCACAACTGGAAGAAAAACAGTATTGTCAAGATTAATGTAAGCATTTTTTTGCTGCATGTGTGGATTTTAAAGCCAGAAGTAACCATTAGATCATCTGGTCCAGCTTCCAGCACATGTCAGGCCATAAGATTTCATCCAGTCTCTCCTGTATTGAGCCTGATTACTTGTATTGGCCCAAAGCATATCTAGATCAATCTGTGTCATATTCTGGCTAGCAACCACCTCAGTGATCAGCATGTGTGGGGTGATGTCACCTAGAGGACCACTTAGCTTTAGATCTTGCTCATATAATGGTAAAAACAAAGGTGAAAGCTGAAGCAATGGATTCAGGCGAAGTCAGTAGTATAAAGATGGTCAATAATGGACTGGACTCTGGAAGACTGGTATGTGCTGCAGCAGCACCTGATGGCATGGATGGAGAGTACGGGAGAGGAAGGAGCCACAGGACCAAGGGCTGCAGTGGGATGGGGATGTCTTCTCTTTTCAGAAATGCTTCTTCCCCCAGCAGTGGAAACCAGTGGAGCACAACCCTGGTAGCTTCATGCCTCACTTCATGCCCCACTACATACCCATATTTCTTTCAACTTGCACACACACATTTACATTTCTCCTGCTTGCTCTATTTGAGAGAGCTGCACCCTTTCATGAAAATTTGACGTACACAGAAGAACAAGCCAGGAAACAAATAAGTGGCAAATGCTGCCCAAATTAAAGCACCACCTGCAGCACTAAAACACCAGGCAACTCCCACACACATCTTCGCCACCCACCACATCAGTGGGGACACTTGGTGTTGGAGCATGGTGCTCTGTCCATTAGCAAGCCACAACACCCAGACATTGGGCAAAGAAGATTCCAGCATTTTTCCCAATGGAAAACAAGGAAAATATTCCTTTCTTGCACTGCAGAAATTTCAGCTCAAGAACTTCCCAGTGTCTGCAAAGAGAACTAGGAAAAGAAACAGTATCCTGCCATGCATGATCTCAGTCTAAGTGGTACTGATGAGTCAAATGCTACAGGCAAGCTCATGCAAGCTGCATCTGAGTAGTGCAATGCTTCTCCAGGAGAAATGCTGATCAAGATGCGTGCACCCTCTTCCTGCACAGCCATCGCTCATGGAGCAAAGGCTCTTTACTTCCTTGACGATCTGAAAATGTAATCACTGTGAGAAATGGCTGCAAGATTCGAACTGGTCAGAAGCTGGGCTCCTCCTCCCAAGTTCTGAGGAGATGGCCCATGGCCAGCTAATACTCAAAAGTAGACATCATTCTCCTCTCTCCTCAAAATACCAATAAATTAAGTGTCTAGTATATTCACTTAACCAAGAGGTTTAATATTTTTACAGCAAGGCCATACAGTCTTCTGGGGAGTGCCTAAAGTTGCAAACCAACCACTGAGATTTCCTATCTGAGTGTAAATCAGGGCTCAAATATGCACCTTTGATGAAGCAAAAGTGGATGTAACTCAAAAGAGAGACAGAAGAAAATAAAAGCTAGTCTAATTTACACTACTATATTACTCTATATATTACACTACTATACAATAACATATTAGTCATGGAAAATGTGTAGCTATGCCACCTACAGTGGGACCAGCCGTCATTGTCCCAGCTGCAGAACAGATTTACCTCTGTGTGCCTTTGTGCACCTGAAGCTGCAATTAGGAATATTTTAGAATTATAGCATGCCATTTTTCCTGGGCTGAAATAAGAAGGTTTTCTCCCAGATTATACCATAGCCTGAGGGAAAAAAAAGGCACTTCTTACACTTCTTATTCCAGAAGTAGATCATATGTATATGTCTGTCTCTCTCTCTCTTTCTCCATATATATATATATATATTTGGAGTGACTCCCTAATACCTCTACAGATTTTTAGTTAGACTTTTTCTTAATGTCATGGTTTAGGGTTAGGGCAGCCCCCTTAGACCTATAACAGACATTCTTTGTTAACCCCCTCCCTTCCCAAAGGGGAAGAGAAAGGAAATAAGGGAGAGAGACTTAGTAATTAGGAAAAGAAACTAGAACAGCTTTAATGAAAATTTAAATAATAATAAAAATTAAAAACTGAATATATACAAATATATACTAAATCAGTATCAAACCCAATCCCCCTGATGGCAGTTATGTCACCATCACAACTGATGACTCACCAGGAGACTCTCAGACTGAGCCTAGTAGCAGACAGAAGCTGTGTTCAGGAGATGGATTCTGGTGCTGTATTCAGGAACACACAGCTCAGGATCAAAGACAGAACAGACAAGAGTCCTCCTTGAGCACTCCAAGGAAGAAACCAAAAGAGGACCCAAGGCAAGCCAAGGAAAGCTTACAAATCACGCCAAGAGGGCAAAGAATGGGGCAAGAACCTCCAGATCCTTCAGCTTTGTGACAAATATGACATATATGGGCTGGAATCCCTTGTTGCTGAGTTTGGGGTCACCTGTCCTGTCCACTCCTCCCCGCAGGTGTGACCTTTCACTTTCTGCACCCCCCAGTGTGGTGCACAAGATCCATCAGTGGTCTTGGTCTGCATTTCAATACTTGTTAGTAACTCTAAACATGGGGTGCTGTCACTGCTAGAAGCAGACACTGATTGGGAAAACAGGCTGCTAACTTCAGACAGGGCAGGGAGTTAGAAGAACTGAGCTGAAAAGTAAAATCACTGAACTGAATTAGTTCTGTTCTCACTCAAACCAGGACACTTCATTTCCAGCTGTCCTGTGTAGACAAGCCCTGAGAGTAAGTAAAACAACTTCCAGAGGTCAAACCTCATTACTGACTTGGTCTTTTTTTTGCATCATTTGACCAATCTATTCACCTGTTTCCTTTTATGTGCTTCCAGTTTAAATCACTTGCAATGTGCTTTTTAATCATCAAAAGCATCTTTTTTTATTTGTCTTATTTAAATGGTGCTAAGGTTTCAATTTTTCCTAACAAATTAATGCACTTGTTTACTTGTTTTCCCCATTCCAATTTAGCTTCTTTCTCTGATGATTCCAGGAACCTTCCTGTTCCAGGGGGATAAATGCTGAATAGACCACACAGGACCAGGTGTGTGTCTTCAACACTAAGGGGACGTATGGGTACATGAACAAGCCGCCTTTGCAGCATAGCAGCAAGCCCAGCTACATGCTTTCATTCTTCAGTAAGTAATAAGTTGCTCAAAGTGGTTTAGCCTCCAAAGAAAGAAGTTGATTTAAGATGAGTACAGGTCTCGAAGTAACTTATGACTTGTTTCTCTGTCTGTTTTCTCAGAAAATTAACAGGAAGCAAAAGGGAGGAGCAAATTCTGAAGATTCTGAATTAAAATAATTTTTTTCTTCATTGCATTTTTTTGGGGTTTTTTTTTAGAGGAAGCATCTGAAAATTGCCATGCAATTGTTTAGCCATGTCTAATTTGGTAGTACATTAGAAAGACTTTCAGCCTAATACTCTTGAGTCTATTGTAAATACTCAAACATTCCAGTCAACCAGACAGATAAAAACAATTTAACGGGGCTATTGACAAGAATGATCTCAGATTTGCTAAAAGTCATGTCTATGTTCATGCATGCAAAGCAGCACATTTTCACTTACTAGTCTGATTGACTGGTAAAAAATCTTAATGCAAAATAAAGCTACTGACATACAGTGAGAGTGTGAAACTGTTCTTAGCTGTCTTGCAGGCACAAAGAGCATCTAAAAAGTCTGGCGACACTTTTTAAGTGCTCTCAGAAGTTTTTCTTATGACATAATTGAAAAAAAAAGGGTCAGTCATGGCTACCAAATAAATGCTTCAGAGCAACTCTGGCAGTTTCATAACATAAAAGTAAGCTCCAATTTTAGGGTACTTTATGGTAGAAATAAAATTCTGTGTCATTTGGGTTATGCTGGAAATTACTGAAAACCGAAGAAATACAAGAAATACACAAGACTGCAGTAGGGTTTTTTTTTAAAGCTAAGAAATGTTTAAGGTCAGGTTAGTCACAAGATCTCAGATTCGGTGGCAGGAGGGGCTGACAGTCTTTTCTCTGATCTGTTCATAATATTTCCTATATTTGTTCCCTTTGTACACCCTTTTGGTGATACTGAAAGAACTCGTATAGATGGAAGTGATGTTGCTGGTTATGTTTCTGTTGGTGTAGGTGATAGATATTATTAGAGTAAAAGATTATGGTTTTGTGAGCTTTATACATAAAAGACTAAATTTAAGATAATAATTGCACAAGGACTAATTCACAAGCATTTCTTCCAAGACTGAGCTGTCTGTATTTTCAGTTAAAATATAAGTCATGGGTTTATTTACAATACATTATTCTGCAAAAACTCCTCATTATTAACACAGTTCTGGCATTGACTTCCTTAGCAAACTTAGGGCCATGCAATGAATAGTTCATTATCCCTGAAACTATTCCCACCACTGTTTTAATTAGATGGATTTTGAGCAAGTCTAACTGATACTGACCTGGACACTGCTGTTGTAACTGAATGCTTGTCTGCTGAGTTTCAAACTTCAGCACTAATGTGAAAACTTTATTAAGATGCCCAGAGTTACACACTCACAGAATAAAATGAAATTATCCAGTTTATCATTAACATAAATTTAGGATGTCCTGGATATTCAGCATTCTATATCAACCTTCTCAAAGCTGGCTAGAATACAATATGCCAAAGAACTACTTCTTGAGTTCAGAGAGAGGACAGATTTCATTACAAATGTCCAGAGATTCAACTTATGGTTTTGCAACACTACTAACTTGGATAAATTAAGGAATTGTAATAGAATGTACTTTGGTGGCTATGAGCTGTCTGGAAACAAATTCCAAGTGTGGTCAATGATACTATGGACACTTCCTGGTAACCAAAGTCATGTGGTGGCTTGGGTCACCTCCACCCTCAGTTTCACTAGAAAGAATTTCACAAGCAGTTATTCTGTTAATTTGCATCCATAAACTTCATCATGATGGTGAATAGCAGTGTGAAAAAAAGTCATAGCTATGTACTGAGTGTTAATTTGTAGTTTGAGTCCTGGTCTTGCTATGTGGGACAAAGATGACACAGTGTTTGTGAAATGGTCTAGAAGTTTTCGCATTTTTTTCAGTATCTCCATCTTAAGCTGATTTTGTTCAAATCCTACTACACATTGTTCCTATTGATATAAATGCGGCTAAATAGTAGATAACAAGATGCACTGGATCCTTAATTGAGACATGTATACCATAAGCAATTTATCCATTACAGAAATTATTAGATGTATGTAATGTCCTCTCGCTTATCTTGCCTGCTATTTGTCTTTATTCCCATGTGTCCCTTTTAAGGTTTTTTGGCTAGTATGACTCAAGTCCCATACATTTTTTTCCTCTCCAGATCAGACGATCAGTACCAGGTGGATACCCGTGGGATCTCCCAAGGGCTGACACACTAGTTTCTCCCAGCTCAGCAAACATTAATGTAGATCTCCTTCACCCCCAACTCCTACCTCTACCAGTGACCAAGGCAGACTGGATGTGATTAAAGGAGTTTATGCCTCAGCTGAGTCTCCTGCATTGTGAAGCCCTGTCCGATACAAACCATATGCAGCACCAGACTGAGAAGCAGACCTTGGCCAGATGTCACTCACATTAACTACAGCATGGCCACTTCAGTCATTACCTCCTTATATGAGAGCATATAAGATCACTCAATGTGCCTGAGGTTTTCTTTAGGAGAGCTCTTTCTAGTGCTGAGATGTATTCTGAGTATTTTTTATCTCAGCATGGTTTCTTCGTAGCTTTGTATTTGAGATAGCTATTGTTTTTGCAAAGGTGAAGATGGTATTCCCAGCTGATCTGATCCAAAACAGTTTAATAGCAGAAATGGAGCATTCATTTGGATTTTGCTTTGCCTCCAGTCATCATGCTTTATGGTGATTTAACTGAAATCCCAGAGATCCCACCATAGGTTTCATCTCCTTTGTTTTGTGAGGCACATCTTGAGGCAAGTAAATAGTCTTAGGGAGTGACTGGACACCTCCTCCATTCTGGCCCATTACTAAAGATCAGTACTATTTTTCTTTGATCTGATTTATCTTGCAGCAACTAGATGTAGTCTTCAAAACAGTATATATATATATATAAAGAAAAAAAAAAGAGCATCATCACATTTACTTATTTTGCCTTGAAGTGCTGTCTTTGGGCCATGCCCAAACCTGTGGTTTGCCCATAGGTTTTGAGTCTGCCAATAGGTTCAGTTCTGGGAATAGGCTTTCTCTGTTCTCACCTTACTCTTCATCCTTTATAGTTATGTTCTTGTTGTCTGTTAATTTTAAAGACTCAAAGTCTTTTTTTTCAAATTGACATGGGTGTTTTCTTACACTTTTCCCTTCTAGTTTTTATATAAATTCATATCACCTATTCTAGTATCTATTTAGATATCTCTCAATAAATAGTTTGTCAATGAAGTTAATTAGGTCATCTATTTTGGAAAGCATTAGTGACACTGGAACAGGGTGTTTCTGACTGATTACATTAACTAAATTAATTTAGAAAGCAAAAGTAATGTGAAATGAAACTCTGTGCTGATGGGAGGGAACCGAGGAGTGGGGGAGAATCTACATTTGCCTGGTAACATTTTCATTGCTGGGCATGCTGACACACTCTGCTGCATGTATCTCACACCAACAGTGGCTCCACTCTGTAAAGAAACAGCTGTGATGGCTTTAGAGATGCTTAATTGATAAAGCACTTTGGGGAATCTATCATCACATGGAAAGAGTCTGGTAATAGCTCTTCCTTCAACTTATTAGCTATAAATTATCCAGTTGCTCTGTTCTTCCTTTCCATTGGCATTACAAGATCAGAGATACTGTACTTGGTTTGTCACCTCCTGTAGTGTATTATTTTGGATTTCTCAATAGCACTGTAATGGCTTTTGATGCTTCTGCTACAGATGTCATTTTGCTAGATACACAGGTTCTTCCCTGTATCTTATCATACAACCCACTCTCTCTATTTGTATTGTGTTTCTATGTGGTTTCATGCCAAAGACAGCACACTAAACACTGTAATGCCATGGTCTCCAGATTGTCTCCATAATTAAGCTTCAGCCACTCTCTCCTCTATAAACATTTATTTTAGCCAAGCTTTATCCTCATTTTTATAAAAGTGAACTACTTTGTTTCAAAACAGATCAGTTTCCTGATTTGCAAACTGTTCTCAGTGTTATCAGATTTTTTCAAACCACCAGTTTCATATTATTCCATCTTCTCCACTCACTATATACTCTTTTAGCCAACAGAGCTCTCCTGAACACTTTTTTTTTTTTTTTTATGATGATGATTTAGGCCTATGATGCCCAGAACATATCTCCATGATGAACTGCTCACAGCGCAGCCGTCTCTTGAACTCACACCCTACCCAGACCTGAGTGGGAAGTGGAGGAGCTATACAGGGACCACTTTCTGTTAGCCTCAGTGGATGGTTCACCAGAAGGAAGCAAGGACCTTCTTCTCCATGTCATCAATGCATACAATTCAGGTGAGTTTCTTCATACAACCTAAGGATATGCAAAGAGAGGACCAAGGTCAGCAGTCCTTTCCTTCCCCAGATAGGAGGTGTATCTTCCCCACTTGCCCATCTCATTGCTAACCCATCTGGCTGGACAAGCTCAGCAGAAGATCAGCAGGTGGCCACTTCTCCATCACTCACAGTGGTAGGTGCAATAGCACATGTCAGAAAAATGGTGCCCAAATCTGCCAGAGAATCTGGGGAGCAGAAGCCAAGGAATCTTACACCTCTGTACTACTTTCCTGTGCCAAATGCAACAAGCTGGCACAATCTTGTGACAAAACTGGCAAAGTGAAAGTCAAATGAATGCTTCATTTCTGCTACTGAACTATTTTACATTGAATCAGCTGGGAATACCATCTTCACCTTTGCAAAACAGTAGCCATCTCAAATACAAAACTACCAAGAAATCATGCTGAAGTAAAAAAATACCCAGAATAAGTCTCAACAGTATAATAAGAGCTCTCCCAAAGAAAACCTCAGGCACATTGAGTGATCTTATATGATCTCATATGTTTGCATTTTTGTAAATCATGATAAAACCACATTTTCAGATCAGTCACTACCCATGGAAGTAAGAAAAGAAATTCGAATGTTTTTTTACTGTAATTATACCTAGAAGAAAAAAGCCAGCCATCAGCTGTTTAAAGAGGGCAGAAATAAGACACTGCACATTATTGTACCAAGAAGGCTCACAAGTGGTTATAAATTCTCAAACAACTTCGCATGATTTATTTTGAAGATAGAAAGCTCTGCTATCCAGAGATCAGTCTTCTCCCTTCACGTTGCCAAAAGCAACTGTTGGCTAATGTAACACACAACACCAGTGTAAGAATGGATCCATGAGCCCTGGCAAAACCATAGTCCTTGTCAGTACCTATGAATGAAACTGTTCCAGGGAATCTTCAGAGCAAGTCTGTGTATTTAGGAAGTTCAAAAGAGAGTCAAAACAAAACTGAGTGCAGCAGGAAAAGCAACACAGACATGTCAAAGGGCTGACCACATGACTCAACCAGAGGCCAACCTAAAGCCACTGCCATACACATGTCATCCCCAAAAAAGATCATTCTTTTGCTCTACTTTCATGCAACCCTGAAAGCAAATATCTGATGGATATGATCAGGCTGGTTCCACATCTCCAAAGAAGGCGAGGTAGCTGGTGGCAAGTGGGATTCTTCCGTTGCTCTGAGCTGATAGATATTAGGAAGAAAAATGCAGTTCTTGTCTGGCTTTGAAACATATTTAACTTTTCATTCATAATGTGCTTCTTATATCCACAGAGCTCAACAAGGCAGTGAATATCATTGGTCTATCTCAGAGACAAGAGAAAAACACATTGCCCGAGGTCTCACCACACATCACGGCAACAGGAGTATGGACAGTAAACCTGAATCTCAGACATAAGGCCACGTCACCTGGGTCCTTTCCATGATGTTTTAAATGTTGATCAAAATTTAAGTTAGTAAAAGGTGTGCTTGAATCAGCTCACAGTCTCACAGCTTGTCCTGGTTCTCTGATTAATTGTTCTAATTAGCTACTCCACAGGCAAATATATATTGTCTATTTCTTCATCTCAGACTTGAGCCAAAGCATGATTCAGAAAAATAATCAGCTATGACTTCCTCCCAAAATCTGCCACCCTCTAAACTGTAAACATCGCGGCTCAACTCCCAGATCATAACATGGGTAAGCAAACTTGGTGATGCTGGCTGTTTTTCTTCTCTGCTTTTCTAATTTTAGAAGAAGGGTGTCTTAATGGAGCATATAAAATCCCATACTTTACAACATGCAGAATTGCATTTCTGCAGCCATGTTGAATCTGTTCAAATCTCAGTATGGGAATAGGAGATGTTGCCAAACTTTTGGCCTCATCTTCTTGGAGACAGAAAGTCAAATAAACTCAAAACTGGACTAGGAAATTTTGGTAGGACAAAATATCTCAAATACAAAACTCAGACTTGTATGCTCTAATTCACAACATAGGAAAGGGCATTTGGGGGCACAAGATCATCTTAACTCTATATTTTAAAAGGTTTTTCAAGATGAAAATGTTTAATGTGGGAGAACTTACCAGTCAGTAAATACAGAATCTCCCACACAGTGTGCTTTGTGCATATTAAATATAGATTAGATTTCATGGGCAGTGAACCTACCTCATCTCTGTTAACAAAGTGCATATAGTTTAAAAGATAACTGACAGAGTAATTTTCCTAGCTTTGCTACATGCACTAACAATTGCTGTAACTCAGTCATAACTTCTTGTGCTTCTATAAAGCTGCACCTTGCCTTCCAGTGGTTTCTACACTCTCCAGAACCTCTTTTAATTGTCTAAATGGGAATTAACTGCCAAGTGCAGAAAAAAAACTACATGAAATGTTAATTGTCTGTACTGAAAAATCGTAAAAATTTGATGAAGAAACAAAGACAGTTTAATGATAAACACGAGTGGTGCAAAGAATTACAAAAACAAGAAAGTGCAAAGGAAATCACATATCAATTCACCATTGCTGTTAACTTATAGCTCACATTGGGCTTATTATTATGGCTCCTTTGTATTCATGCTATAGCATTTTCTTGTGGTGGCAAGAGAGAATCTGATAGTTTAGAAGCTAAATAAATACTAAAATTTGAACTTGAGTAGAAATGTATTTGAGCTGTCAAATATGACCTCAGATGGTCATGGTCTTATACATTATGAGCACCTAAAATAATTAAATCCTAAATTTATATTGAAATTTAAGGGGGAAATTTCTTACAACTTTTCATTCAGTATCTCTGAACTAGTAATCTTCTAACAATTTCAAATGCTGTCACTGGAGCTCCTATGAACTGAAATTGCCTGCTCTCAGATGATAATTTAATTTTTTAATATATTCTTTTTTAAAGAACAGTGGATAAATATACTTGGAAGTGTATTGAGTGGTGAAAATAGTCTATGAGTATTTGTAAGAACAAAAAGATTTCTGTCAAGCTTCATATGTGTTGGGAAGGATCTCTGTTAATTAAAAACAAATCCAGAAAATTACAGCTGAACTGAAGAGGGTCTTGCAAATGCTTTTCATTTCAAAATCTGTTGATAATTACAACACAACTGCAATTCAGTTAATCTTGTAAAGGAAGGACAGACAAACAATATAATTGTTGGATGGTGAATAGATAGGTAGATAATCACCTAAAAATGAGAAAGTTATTCCCAGAAGAGGTAAACAGGAGTGGATTAGAAATGAAATATTTCAGCAGAAGCTAAGCATGCCTCTGCCACACACATTTTTCCTAATATTAACTCTGTACTTCCCAGGCACAGTCTCTCAAATCCTACACAATTTATTTGCCAGAATAAGGTCTTCAAAACAACTTATACAAGATGTATATAAAAGGTATCTGGGCAAAAGCATATTGTTACATTAGTTTAACTCTTATCCATAGTTCCCACCTATGCTACTTCTGTCGTATTTCGTAGTTGCAAATGATTTCTATAGAAAAATGGCATCACCCCCCCTTGCTAAGCAACCCTGTACACCCAATGCAAAGACAGGATGCTATAGATAATTTTTTATTTCTATTTTCCTGCTTGGTTCTTTTTTTTAACCTGCTGTAGCACTGTGTGTGTGCCTGTGCCCATGTATGTTTGCACACATGGTGGTGTGTGTGTGACATAAGAAGTTTCAAGGCCAGCTGGTAAAGGAGCTGGTGGTTGGAGTAGCCCCCATCCAACTGATCACTTTCCCAAGTGGGGCGCTGCTCACTTGTTCTGCTCCCACAGACATTATTTACCTACATCCCACACCATCATGCAAGTTAATGCACATTCATATACTGCTTTGTACCTTCTATGTTAACTTAGCATTTTATTGATCTCTGAGGAGCAGAATGAATGCTAATCATTAAGTTTTATATGAATGTTTCTATTACATGAAGCCTTATAGCACATATGCTGAGTTAAGGGATGTTGCCTATGTAAATGAAAGATAATTCCACATTAAAAAGACATTGTGTGGAGCATCTTTATCCAGTTACATCTCAGCTGATCTAAAGAGCTCCTATCAGCACTAACACAGAGTGGTAAGGCTTAGTAATGTAAGTGTAGATAATAGTTTACTAGGTCAGGATACTATTTCTCTGCCATGGATTTCAAAAAGACTTACTGTACATACTGATTCTGGCATTTGAAACTCCAGGCTTAGTTGGGGGATGGGAAGAGACAGAGGAAAAAAGCATTTAATATGAACAAAACATTTTTTTCTGAAAGGCAAATTCCTTTTTGTTTCCATGTGCTATACAGTCAGCATTTATTTTTTTTTTTGAGCCTTTACTGATGCTCTCACAAAAGCAAATTGACTCTTGAAAGTGCACCATTACAACTTAATATATCCAGTATGTAATTTGTACATAACAGAAAGATATTTAGGACCATTTGCCTCAGCCATAAGACTTTCAGCTGCACAGTGGGAGGTAGTGCTTCAATGAAACCTTTGTTTTTAATCTTCTGATACAGTAACTAAGGCAGTTGGCTGACTTTTAAATTGCATCATTCTTCTTTTTAATATAGAGTTTGCAAGCAGTAGTTAGTTTGGAGCATCCACCAAAGTATATAATCTCATGGGTAGAACTACCACCCTGTTTTCCTCTGTGTGGAAGTTTCAGTGTGTGCTTTGTGCAGCACACACTGAAATTCATATCTCAAAAAGAAGGCAAAGGAGGAAGAAAGTTGCCCAGTGAGTACATCTATTCCTGGAGACCCCGTCCCAGCTGGCACATACAGTACAGTGTCGTTCAGTCACGTTTACTTTGTTTCCTCCTCTTCCTAAAATTAGATTACAGTTTCCCCGAGTGAACACAATGATGCCAAAGACGGACAACCCTGGGTCTGAATCACTTCAAAGCAGCCCAGTATTCACCAAACGTCACCCGTCTGGCGCAGCCCTGCAGAAAGCACATTGCTCTGCATAGCAAGTTGGGTGGCAGTGGCTCCATAATATAAAACTGTTGCCTAGTGTTCCTCTAAGCTCTGCCCTCCTCTGAAAAAAAAAAAAAAAAATCCCTCATAATTCAGGCAACAGCTGGAAAGCTTAGCTTAATGGTCTGTGCTTAAATGTGGAAGGTCACAGGGTGCTGATCTAAGGAGCGGAGAAGTCTTGCTCAGCCGACTGTTGACACTTAGTAAACGGAGGAGGAGGGGACTGTGTGTGCATCTGAGAAAGCCATACCCCGACTGGCAAAGAATAGGAAGCAACTTCTATTCAAGATTTGCAGGGGTCCTGGACCCAGTGGGGAAAAGCAACAAGGCCCTTCATTGCCTCTAAGTTACCCTGTATTATAACAGGATTAAAGTACATTTAGCTTCTCTATTAGCATACTTTAGCCCCATTTAGGCTTACTTGATGTTTCCGATGGCCTTTGATCATCCTTGCATGGTGCTGGTCAGCTTCAGGACACAGCAGTCAAAAAGCGAGACTGTGAAATTATCCTGATGTTGAAACTCACAGGAGATATTTCTGGCTGTTTTCATTCACTCATCTCCAATATTCGAGTTTCTTTTTTTTTCCTCTCTCTTCCCCACCTCATTCAAGAAAATAATTTACACATTGTTAGAAAAAGGGGACATGAGAGAGAGAGAAAGAGAAAGATATTAAAAGAAAAAGGTAGCTTAGTGACCAGTAATAATTAGATCCTTGTTTGAAATCAGTGCTGGCCCGTGTGCCAGTGCTGAAGCATCTATGAAAAATACTATAATTTCTACAGTGTCTGGTTTTTTATTGCTTGCATTTGCATATAAATTAAATCCATATTGTAGCTTTAAGGCAAGCTAGGCTTAGAATGCCGTACAGCTCAGGGTCCTATTGTTTTACATCTACTTTCTATACTGTGGTTAAATGAAAAGGGAGGAGAAAGTAAAGGAGGGAGAAAGTCAGCTTTGTAACATTTTTAATTGCTTCTCTGCCAATTATGGCCAAATTAATATTTAAACTTTGTAGTGCTTTGAGAAATTGTTTACAAAATCCACTTCCTGGTATTTGGTGCTCCCTGTGCCTACAGCAATATCTATATTGGAATCTTTTGTTGAAGAAAATGAAAAATAATTAAAGATAAATTCTGTTCTCTTTTAAAATATTTTATGGAAACAAATATTGCTAATTGAAACATAAATATTTCAAATATAGGCGTGATCCTTATTCCCAATAGAAGCCTGAAAAGTCATTACCAGACAACATTTTTTCACCTGATACTGTTTAAGTGCACAAAAATATCTTGTAGCATTTACTTCATGTGATCTTATTTTTGTCTTCTTCCTTTGCTTTATGCTGCCATCTCTGCTCAACTGACTTAGGTTGGCTGTTCTGAGTTCCTGTTTCAGTGTGGCTCAGAAATCCACAGGCTACTAACGCTAACACATCAGGACAGAGCCTGGGAAGACAAGAGACATTTGCAAAGATGAGTAACAAGAAGCAAATGGCGCCTCAAAGTCTCCCTTTAAAAATTATTTAATGAGATACAGTACTTTTTTTTTTTTTTTTCATTCTTCTCTTGGGCTAATGCCTAGTATGTACCAACCACTGGGCCACATTTTTAGGAAACATCTAAATCAAAAGTCAGAAGATTACACAGGGACATAAGAAAATCTTAAGATGGCAGGAGGCCAGGAAGCCCATATAGGCCTACCCTCTCCTCTGGTTAACAGTTGTTCTCCATAATATACTGTTTTTCTCCTCCTCTCTCCCCATATGCTTCTTGCTCTATTTGAAATCTGGGCAGACCAGTCGCTTCTAGAACAGCATCTGGTAGCTTATAATATATACCCTCTGGAAAAAAAAAATAAAAAAATTACATTCGTACAGTGCAAGACCTCACTGGAGCCATGTCCCTCATCCTCATATTTGACATTAGCTCTAATAACTGCAGCACTGCTTCCTGCAGTTCCCCCCAGAGCCCTCCACAGCTCAGCAAGGTCCCCTCTTAATCTTTTCTCTTTGTAAGGGATACAGACCTAGTTTCACTAACCATTTTGGAGCTTCCAGTCTCAGTCATTATGGGACTTTGTTGTACTATTTCCATTTCTGCAATATTCCTTTTGTAATTAGGTAATCAAGACTGTGCATCTTTCCCATGTGGTCTTTTGAGGTCAGTTTTATTTATCAGCTTATTTATGCATTATTACACATTTTAAAAATTCTGGTTTCAATACCATCAGCTGGGCACTTTGCTAGTCTTCACAGCTGTCTGCTTGCTGTTGAAATTTCTTATTTCATCTTGCCCATCACCCATTTGCTTTCTATGTCTGAATTTTGCAACTGTTCATATTAATGAAGGATGTTACAAGTGCTTATACACATGGTGAATTTAATGAATAGTCTCCTAAGGACACCAACAAGAACAGCATGGACTGGTGTGTAGGTGATGGTGTAGGTGAGACTGATTTAACCTAAGTTCTTCTGGGCAGAGATAGACCCTGGTTAAGGGATTAGATGATACCTCATCCAGAGAAGTCCTGACCCTGTTTGTGCATGTCAATGCTACCAGGCTGGAGATCTCACATGTTGCTGTTTAGCCAATTTCACACTCAGGACAGGGCTTGCCAAGTCTACATTAGCACTATAAATATTCTTCCCAAAACAAATTACTATAGCCTGGACTGTTTTGGAACAGTAAAAGTCTCACTTCTTATATTCACAACAATTAAATAATGGCCTTCTACTTATATGTTCAGGGCTTTCTTATCAGCTATAGAATAACACTCTTAAACTTCCCCTCATTAATCTTTGGACCAATAGAACTGAGACAAAACTCCTTTTTTTTTCCTCACCTATCATAATTCTGTATTTATTTTCATCTTTTTGTTTTCTGTAGCTTCTACTGGTTACTGGGTGAGTCTCTCCTTTACTGCAGAGCACTTTGGGTGAAGTTCATGCTCTGGTTTGACAGCAAAATTCCTCACCATGTCTTTCCTTTCTGCTGCATGGTTCCTGATAATCCCTGGTAACCCCTGTTGAGATGACATTTCAGCACCAGATTGTTCCAGGTCACCCCCAGCTCTCACAGCACCCACCTGGCCATGGTGGGTAGTTTAAGGATAAATTAAGATTGTAACTCTACTGGAGTTCTGTGTCATTCTCTTGGAGAATCTGATATATGTCACCAAGACGACTCAAAAAAAGGCTGGGGATCATTAAGAAAATACATACAATGCCATTTCACAGATGGAGGAAAGCAAGAGAGACCTTCTCCTCACAGAGGTCCCTGTCCCCCAGAGCCAGGGAAACTGAGGAGAGCCCTGTGCCTCATCAGGTAGGTACCTGGGGCACAAGCCTCATTGTGTCCCATTTGGCTCAGAACCAACAAGACTAGCTTCCTGAAGGGGAAAAAAATGTCCCCAGATTCAGGCTGTCCAAGTACTTCAGTCTGTCTGACCTGATTTGCAGAAAAGCTTTTTTCTTTGCCACTCAAGGCTGCTTGTTACAAGGTTAGTTCTCCTGCCATGTATATTGTACTAGTGGATCTTGTAAGACAGCACCACCAAACTTTAAGACCATACAGTTATTGTAGCTACATATGTAAGATAATTAATTTAGCTTTTTCCCGTACCAGCCTATTAGAAATGTGGTTATCCCTGGTCTTAGGCTTCATGTAATATCCATCCTCTCAATGCAAAGGTGTATGTGAAAATGGAATTTATTAACCTTTTTTTGTGTGTTGATGTTCCTGTTAAATGTTGTAATTTAAGCACTACGCTCCCTGTTTCTAAGAAGGGCTAGTAAATAAGAGAACAAGGATTCTTGGCAACAATGACCAAGGCTTCAACCATAACCAAGCACAGCTTACTTTGAAGCTTGAAAAAGTTTGGTTCCTTATTTGCCTCTATCTTTGCTCATTTGTTGTTTCATGCTCCTGCTCATGGTGAGCTAAATCTAGGCACAGGAGCCCCATATTCTGCAATACACCTGAAGGAGGATCCACTCAAAACTGTCACTCTTGTGAAAATTTCTGTTTCCACTTTTGACCCATGAGATTTAAGCAACTCAGACAACTGAATTTTATAAGGACAAAATAAATTTAATCTAAACTTCACAGTATTTTATATTCCCTTATGAGTGGCTTCATTGTTTGTTAGTCCTTCAAGTTTTAGCTTTGTGTGTTACAAACCCCATCTTCTGGCAGTTTATCAGGTGTCTCCAGTATAGGTTTCAAAATAGATATTAAATACCATTCTTGCACCTTGTAGCTGCAGTCATTTCCAAACGTATTAAACAGCTTTTCTGCTTTTCAGCCGTCAAAGATTATACACTGAGAATAAATTACTCAGCTGGATGCGCTGTTTGTAGGCAAACCCAGGCAGTGACAGTATCAGTAGTCCCTGTGTTTAAAAGCATGTAAAACACTTTCTCCTTTTCAGTGCTTTACATTGCCATCCTGAAAACAGCAGCTCAGCTACATCCTCTGCATGAACAAGGATGCTGGCAAAGATGTCCCAAGGTATCACAGCTGTCAGCCCAGTCCCTCACCTTTCATGATGAGACCCCCTGGCACAACAGCAGGAGCCCTGCAGGAGTAGGGTGTTCCAGAGGACACAGGTGGCTCTTGGATGCCACCCCAAGCAGAGGAACTATCCCCGTTTCATTCCTCTCAGCTCTTGATGTCTAAATGGGCTTTGTGCACTCTCTGGTTTTTGTCTCAATTGCCAAAGAAAACAATCCACACAGTTTCCAGTAATCTTTCACCTACCACTACAATTTGGATTCCCTTTTTTCCCCTGGTTTTGTTGTTTTTTTTTTTCAAAGAAAAATCATGTGCTCACTGATTACCAATAAATGCATTAGACAGCTTTCTGAGGCTTCCTTTAATTTTTCTTTTCATTTTTGTAATTACAAAATCCATTTTGCCCGATGCATCAGTGTATCACACATCTGTCCTTCAGTGCTGACATCATATTTCCTTTAAACTGCTAAATTATACAAGCCTGTATTCACAAACCTAGCATCAAACTAGAAACTAGTCAGAAGTTGCTTTATTGATTATCTTTCTTTTCCACAACCCACGCTTCCTAGGATGTTTCCATACAAATGTTCACAAATCATGAATTTTATCCTAAAGTTGAAAACAAAGTAGTCAAGAGTTGAAATTTGTCTTTGTCAGAAGCAGCAACAGTTCATAAATGCTACATCAGTTAGCTGAGGAGCAGAAATGGCATCTAAGTTAACATAACCAGTCACATAATATCTCAGATATCTTTAGCCATCTAAATTTTAGTTTCCAGGTCTGTACAAGTTTTTCTGTAGGAAATAGAAAGAGATAGGTACAACCAAAGGGAATTCACTTCTTCCTCATCTTCATAGGATCATAGGAGCACCTTTTTTGAGACACTAATTTCTTTATTTGATAACAGGAGCTCAGAAGACATGTTTAAGTATATCCTTAACTTTTACCTAGCTACAGCAAATTTCTTACAATGAAAGACTGACAAATAATCCATAATTCAGGTATGTTTGCAGGAACAATTTTCTAACCATTTTGACAGAACAAATTTGAAGGGGAGTAAAAGTGTGCTTGCAGGCAAACTGCAAACATAAAAGAAGACTAAATTCCTTTAATTAAAAAATCAGTGTAAATAGTGCTCTTGTTGATATTAAATATGTTTGTGAAGCAGAAAGAGTTTAAATCAAACCTTACATATAATAAATACAGGGACAGGCTTCTCACTGTGCATTTGATGCCTTCATTATCACTAAATAAATCTGATCTTTTAATCTTTGACTAGTAAGAATTGAAGATTTTTTTATTTTTTTTAATGCATCCTTAAACTCAAGAAATTTGCTTTCTCTTCTGTTTTGTTTTACTTTCTGGATAGTTCATGAGTCCTTTGGATAGTCTCGATCCTGCCTGATACACAAGACAACCTCCCAAGGTAAAAGAGGGAAAGGTGCTGCATGCTCATTTACTCTTGTTGTTTCCTATAATATCTCTGATCCTGCATCACTTTATCATCCACAACAGGTCAGAAGGAGAAAAGACTGGCTGATGTAATGTGCTGCACCTTGTCTGGTAGATCAGGCATGGCAATAAGAAAACTCATTTTCTTCACAGAAAGTTTCCTACATCTAGATATTCTCTAAATTTCTTGAGAATACAAACTCCTTTTCCAGGTCTTTCATGTCAGCATTGCTCAGTGTTAACTCATCTTCTTGGAGAAGGGTCAGAACACTTTCAGGGGAAGAAATGCAAATATCTATAGATAGTTTGTCCTTTTTTGTCCTTGCCCCTGCAGCTCAGCCTAAGCAGATACCCAGTATCCCATCACTGTCATGCAAATGATTTAACTTGTTTGAAATTTAAAGCAAAGGGACCCATTAAAGGTTTGTGGATTCAGCATTCAGTAACATTTTTTTCTGGTTAATATGAATATTGGAGATGTAAGGACAGAAATCTCTTCAAATAAAGACAGTCATGAAGAGAGAGTCCCAAGAGATGTTTCAAAAATAGATGCTGCCATTTTTATTAGCAAAGTACCGAAGAAAAAAAAGGAAGAATAAGTACTGAAAAATCACTCAGCTCATCAAATACTATTGAGAATTTTGCTACAAGAGTCCTAAACTTAAGTTACAGAGTAGAGTTTAAGATATTTTGAAATCTTACATGGCAGAACAAATTCTCTTTCCCACACTAATGGCTGTCTCTGTCTGTCTGTCAGCTCAGAGTTCAATCACGTATTCACAATAAAGTATGGGTCAAGTCCTAGAATGTCTGTGTCTTATAGTCTTATTCTTGTCTGACAAGCGCTACATCTAAATCAGTGTATGGCATTAAGTTATAGCCTGAAAGCAGGCTAGAGTGGTGAGACCAGTTTAGATGATGAAAGCTTCTGTCCCCCTCAGCCCTTAACCTCTCTCAGGCCACTGTTGCTCAAAGACACAACTTAAACCATCATTTATCGAATTTTAATTCTACAAAGTGAAAGCATAGCTCAATGGTAATCTGTATGGGAGTTGTTAGGGCAAGTTCTTATCATCTGACCTGAGTCAAAAGATTACATACCAGTAATAGAAATTCATTCATATCAAAGATAACCTGGCATAATAAGACAATCTTGCTTCATGTAATTATAATTCATGCATCCAGAAACAGCTGTCCGTCTGATATAATGTATTAGCTGGCTTTGATTTTTATAATGAGTTTTATTAGTATATTTATGAGGAACAACAGTGGCATATAAAGAAGTTATGAATAAGTTATTATGTGTGCAGAGACAAAATTTCAGATCTTCTAAGTTTTTCAGAGAAGCCAAAGTATGAATGGATGCCGACACTGAATACTCCCCAAAGCATGATCCATTCAGACATTTCATGACACACAGCATCTTGACTACACATTGCTTTTTCATAGCCATGAAATCATTTGATCTATGTAAACAAATCTAAATGGGGTCTTAAAAAAAAAAAAAACAAAATGGTAAACAAGAATGTCAAGGTTTAACTTACCTTAGATATTAGATTGATAAGGTATAAAAGGATCCTTCTTCAAATACAAGAACAGGTACTCTTTGTGCTTGTTTCCCACATACAAGAGCATCCAAGCTATGCTAGATGCTATGCATTGAATTCAAAGACTTTCAAGAGAGAATGTTCAATTCTTCTGGCCAAAACTGTGGAAAGTGATGGAAATTCGGGACCAAAGTACAGTGAACACTACTGAAATAATTGTTTATTAAGACTAAGAGAAAATAACAACAAGCAGTAGTGCAGTGAAATGATACAGAGAAAAGTAAAAGCGAGAAAGCACTAAAGTTCAGAAGCTCTGGAAATACATTTAAGACTATTTTCTATAAAACCAACACATAAATGTAGAAGTCATTACTAAGTCTATTGAATAGTTTGCTACAGTTAACAGTTTTGAAGCCTAAGGTGAGACAGTTGATTTTTAAAATATTTCTGCTTTTAACAGGACAGCCTCAGGACCATACCCACTGATATCTGTAATTGTACCTATTTCTCCTCAAAGATTTCAAAGAGCTGCCTTCTTCAGAGATAAAGTGCCCAACCCCTGCTCCCCAGAGCCTCAAGCCATGCCCAGACAATCCCTGTCATGATGACTGGAACACTGCAGACAACTGAAGGGAGATGTTGCAAGATCTAGGGGGAAATTAATTCCCCTGACAACATTTCCTGGTACGGAGTGTCCAGTTGCCCAGTTGTATCTCATTAAAGCAGTTTGATCAAATACTTCAGGTTTCCCCAGCTATCAGACAAAGACCAGATCTCTTGTGTAGCTGGAGTCTGGACCACAAACCACCATCCTTCAGCTTTTCAAATTGCACAATCAACAGCTAGTGCAGTACCTTCTGTATGAGATGTTAAGAGGTAGGCCAACACATCACAAACTCTTCACAAACTTTGGATAGTTAAAAGAGTGATCCTCATGCAAAATGTCTGGTTTTAAGCAGGCAAATATATGAGCAATCAAGGCAAGGTCTGATTAATGTCAGGGTCTGTAGGCAAAGGATGCAGTATGCTCATCCTTTCATAAACAACAAGAACAGCTGGATACTGCAAAAATCCCAAATCTCTTCAGTGTCCCCTAGACAAAGCCACCTAAGCAAGAAAAGAAACCAGGTAGAAGTCTTCAACTGAACTACAAAACTGGCCAACTTCTCCTGGGTCTACCCTTACTGGCAAGTCCATGAATCACCTTTAATACCTGTGTCTACCTACCCCAATATTATGCCTTGCTGACATTGGCTGAGCACATTCACTGTGATGATAGCTGAGAATAGGATATCTAGACTAATGTTTAGATACCAGAATAGGCTTCTGCCTTGCTGGCCAAAAATGCCACGTAGATAGAAGAAGAGTTCAGCACATCAGAAAAGCTTGATGTCACCACTCTAAGTTCACCTACTGCCTAGCTGCCAGGTTATCCTGTCAGTATTGGTAAGAAATCAAGTAGACTCAAAAGTGATCCAATTATTTTGCTACAATCTTCTCCAAAGTCTTCCCTAAAGCTGAAAGTTTCTAAGGAGGCAAGAAAAGGTGGTTAGAAAGTCTAACTTCTTTGAAAGAAGATAAATTGTTGACAAGCTATGAGTTCTGCATGACTCATGCACAGGGCTAAGATAGGGCTTAGCCTCAGTGTCTTAAGTGTTGCCTGACCTCCAGAAAGGTGTAAAATTGTAGTAAAGGTTGGTTTTGACCATCAAAAACTTATTTCACCTTCAGAAAGAAAGTGAAAACCAGTGTGGTGTTGAATGATCTTATCAGGACAGTAATTGGAAAAATCCCCACAGTAAGAAATGCTCAACTGTCACCATGTGTGAAGAGCCTTGATTAGCCAGGTTGTTTACTGCTCAAAACTGATGAACTATTCACGACTTTGCTGACACTATGGTGAAAGACATGGCAGACGTTCTTGGCCTCATTCCTAAGCACAACATATTGTTTCCAGAGCCCTTTATGCAACCATCACTCCAATTAGGAGCTAGAGTGCCTTCAAAAACGTTCCATCCTCACATTTTGTCACACAGATATGATCTGAATGCCATCAAAGCCTTTCAGAAGGTGAAAATCACAGAAGAGGGCATTTAGGGATCATAATGGCAATGAGTGGCAAGAACAGATGATTACAGAACTTCATACATTTTAATCAAAATATCAAAAGAGTGTACTGTAAATGTAAAAATATCCTTCTCCTAATAGGAGAACAAACTAAAGCTTGTCTTTAGAACATCCTTTGATGCCTGAGGATAGCAGGACCCCCAGAGGTGACTGTTGTATCCCACAATAGTTCATTAGTATTGAAATTCCTAATTCCCTTTATTGGATCTGAGTTTGAGCTTCTAAGACCTGACCCATGAAGAGCCAGAAACTTCAGAGTGCTTTTTGCTACACATTTCCTCACTTTAGGCATTTACCTCCAAAATTTTAGAAATAAAATGTCCCTTTGCTACAGTGAAAGGAAAGGAATAACCATGTTATCTCTTAGCAAAATATTATTAGCATCACTCAGGAAAACAACTCTACCACCAGGTCATACTTCACATTTCAGTTATCTTGTAACTGTGAGGAAAATATGTCTATATTAGAGATGAAAATTAATGACAGGAGGTTGGAGGTTACATCTTCTGCTTCTGGCCTTGCATTTTATTCAAAACAGAATTATGTGATTCATCCTTTTCTACTCTACTATCTTGAACAGATAGACATTTCCCACATGTGGACCTGAAAGGAGCATCAATTGAGTTAGAAAAGATCAGTAACATCACTGTCTTACTTAGCAGATTAATAAATAAATAAATAAATAAATGTTCTGACTACAGAGATCCATCAAGTATCCGATTTAGAAACAAGTGTTAGTAAAAGCCCACAAGTCCAACCACTGAGTTCTTCTATGCTGTTTTTTACCTCACATTTCTGACTCCACTGTTTCCTACAGAAACTCCCATACAAACCCACTGACTTCAAAAAAAAGTTGGAAAAAAGGTATTAATTTGCCTCTTTTTTTTTTCCATACAAGCTCTCAGTCCCCAGACAATAAGGGAATGAGGAAATAGATTCATATGTCCCTTAAAACCAGGACAAAGTAATGCTCTTGGAAGAGAAGATAGGAAAAGGAAGAGTTAATCAGGTTTATAATTGTTTCCAGAGAGCAATTATTCGGTCCCTAAAAATGTTGGTAGAACAAAATGGAAAGTGAACATGGTCCCAGTAGACAAATGATTAATATTTAGGTGAGGACCGCATGGGTTTTCATAAAAAAAAAAAAAACAACAAAAACTAAAAAAAAAAAAAGGGGCGGGGGGGAAGAACATTTTAACGAGATTGGTGCTGTGCTCAGACTATACAAACTCATTAGATTTAGACTTCACCATGTCATTAAAAAATGAAGGACCTTTTCCTATTGCATACTCACTTGTTTTGAAGACAGAGTTTTATATTTGCGTTCACTTTACCAGCAACTGTATTTGTGAAGAGATGCACACCCAAGCATCGTGATCTCTGGCGACCTTGCGATACCAAATCAGAAACACAATCTGGAGCAAGAGCCAGGCAAATAACTGAGAACGAAACATGCAGCTGATTAACACTGCCAGAGAATTTTTGTGGAGAATTTTGTTTTTCTTTAATTTTCCTTTCCCTCTGCAGTCTTTCTCAGCGCAATATCTGTGAATAATCCCCACTCTCCATCTGATCAGGGTGCAGCTCCCTGCACACAGCTAATATTGGCACAGTGACATTTCAGCTGGTTTCGG
This sequence comes from Ceyx melanurus, assembly GCA_024611195.1. NCBI lineage: Eukaryota > Metazoa > Chordata > Aves > Coraciiformes > Alcedinidae > Ceyx > Ceyx melanurus. The sequence goes on along the minus strand of JANHGL010012350.1, from coordinate 15,391 downwards.
TGGACATGAGCAGGTGCAAGATGTGACCCATGGGAGCAGCGCTGCCCGTCCCTGTCAGGAGGAGGACATGGAAGTGCTGGGGAGGGGATCTGGCAGCACTGCTGCTGCCTCCAGCCGGGACTGATAGCTCCTCTCTGTTCCTTGTACATCGGCTTTCACGTTTAATAAAGTTGTGGCCTCTTGGCTTTCACCACAACACAGTTTCCAGTTTTATTTCCCCAAGGGTTCATAGCAGTAGTAACACACAGTAGTTATAATGTGTCATAAAATAAATATTAGCAAAAGCACACATGAATCTCCGCTGGTTTGGAATTTGCTTGGCATCATTCATCCCCTAATGAATGATTCCAAAACCAAAAGTCTGCTGATGGAGGAGGTTTGTTTCTTTGTTTTAGTTTTGTTTTTTCCCTCAGTTGGCCAGGCTTACACCCCTGTAACAGCTATTAAAGGTAAGTACCAGTACACACTACTTTGCACAGTTTGCTCTTGAAATTAAGTCTGTCAGCACTTAATCTGTAAACCCGTGTTGCAAGAACTTAGTAACTCCACTGTGAAGAAAACAAAATTGCTTCTAGACTTGTGTGTGCAAGGCTTCTGCCTATGGGGCCACAATTTATTTGTTGCAGGGAACATAAAAATCATGCCCCAAATGGTTAAACAGATTAAATACATGAACAGAAACACAATGTATGTGTGCATTTACACACAATGACATATATAAGCACACGTGATGATACATTTTACATTGCTACCTACACTGCTTGCATAGGGAGGAAATAAATTCATCAGAAGTCTCTGACTCTTTCCCATCAATTTCCAATTTAGACTAATTGTTTTCTCTACTTCTTTTTTAGTGATTTTTTTTTCTTTTCCAAACAATAACAAATTTACACTCACCCACCACAAATTATACTGGCCTGAAGCTGAGGCAGCTTAGGTAAAACTCCATCCTAGAGCAGTAGCAGTTGTTTTATGTATCACAATGTCCCATCTTTGAAGTTGAGATTTAATAATGTCTTGCAGGAAAGCCCCAGGGCAGAGCCTTTCTCTGCCACAGTCTTCTTGTACAACTTTGGGCAAATCATTTAGCTCTCTATTCTTCAGCACCACCACAGAAAAATGGGAATAATTAAATTGCTCTACTTCATCAAACAACTGTAATGGTAAATACATTATGAAATGCCTAGAAATGTCTGTGATTAAGATTCAGTGGTCGATGGAGAGATACAGAGATAGAAAGAGGAGCCTTGCTACCACTCTAAATTCATGGCATTTTTAAGTCCGGAAGTTCTGCTCTAAACCAGTTTTAAAGTTTGTTTACTTAAGAAGACACTGATCAGATAGATTTTTCTATAAAAACACTGTACTTTATTCTTTCCTATTGAATAATGATGTGCACTGCATCTGTGGTATGTTGTACAATGTACAGCTTTTCCATCACAGCTTGAGGTGACCATGCTAGAGCTGATGGAGCTTACATAATGGATCTGAACAACATGTGGAGATGTTTTGTTCTGTCAGGTCAAGATTACCCTTCTTTAAGACCTGAATTTCTGATTCAGATACCAAATCACACAAAATTTGTCCACTCTCACAAGAAGGGGCAAAAAATGATTGTGCCTGGGGCTCATGGCACCCTGGCACAAAGGTATTCCCCGTCATCTTCATTCTCACGACACTAGGAAGTCTCTGGTCCCAGAGAAGGAGGAAATGAAGACATCATGCAGTGGCTTTGCAGTACAGACCTGGAAGTTCATCCTGTCACTTAGATGTCTCATGCACCAGGAGGTGAACCCCTCAAAGACCATGGCTCTGGGAGTGAAGCTGTAGCTGCAAGACAACCTGGCATAAAAGATGCTGCCAGTGGCAGAGATTTCTCTGTGGAAAGGGCAAGTGAAGTTGGGCAACACTGCAAATGAAGACATGGACAAAAGGAAGAAAAATGGCCAGTGCAGGATTTAAAAGACACTAAAAATGTCATTAACACATAGTGTCGTTATGCTTGTAGGATGGCCAACAAAAAAAGGCTGACTTGCAATAGCAGGAAGCAGAAGCTGGCTCAGATTTTTTACATTAAACCCTCCACCTTCTCACTTGTGCTTTGCCTCACCTCCTTTCTTGTGAGGTGTCTACCTGAATTCTGAGTCTGAGGAAATCTCACAACATATATCTTCCCATAGTTCTCTACAAATCTTACCTCCTCAACCCTCAGCTCCCTGTGGGACCTTATGCAATAATCAATAACATTGGGACCAACTAAAAAGAGTTCCCACAGATGCCCCAACTTCATTTTGGACAGGGATGGCCACAGCAAAACAACACAGTCAGGTGGTGCCCATGGACTGACATGCCTGTATTTACCATGCTGGCCATGTATGGGACACCAGCTGGGAAAGCCTGGGGTGCAGGAGCAGGGTCTCCTGGGTACTGGCTCCTATGAGTCCTCCTCCCATCAATCTTACAGCAGTATGCTGTCATGGATAAATAGCAGCTGTTGCAGTAAGCTCTTCAGATAGCAGGCACATATATTAAAGTACCTTTAGCACAGTTACTAAAACATATATTTAGCTAGGGAAAATAATCTTGCCCTGCCTATAAAAGTCAAAGTTTGCCTTTATAAATAACTTCAGGAACCCTGCACACATCTCAGGAAATGGTGACAGCATGCATGCTCAGCCTCCTTCTCCGTAAAGATCTCTGAATAAAATATAAACATGCTAAAATATAAAGAACAGTTTGATGAAGATAATGAAATCTAGTGAAGCCAGTAATTTACTCTGTAAATCAAATAGCTACTTCTTCCTTTCAGTTTCCTGCCCTGATTTACATCATGAACCTTATTTCTGAGCTTCTCACCACCTTACTGCAAGCAGGGGAGCACTGACTACAGCTTCTACATGTCTTTGTGGCTGGTAAAAAACATTTATTTATACCAGAGAAATGTCCCATGCTAAACATGCCACATTAGCTTGATAAACATGTTCTATTTTTTTTTCAGTCTTCTCTCAGGTCTTCCCAAGAAGGGGAGGAAAGGCAGGTATCCAAAAATGCCTGGTTTGCACCCATTCTTTCTGGTAACAGGGAATAGGAGGGGTCCAAGTGTTATGTTGCTGCCAGTTACGGGGAGCTGCACATGGAACCTCCAGTCTCTCCACTGACTCCCCAGTCTCCAGAATCCCTGGCCCTTTCCCATTTTACTCATGGCACTAAACCACTCCCTATTAGCATGCAAAGACTTCAAATGCTTGAGCTTTCCTATATCGCACAGAATATCTTAGGAAGGGGCTGGAAATAATTGGGTGCTATTGCCTCAGTACTGCTGCTGTGTACACTTCAGCATATGGAAATCTGAAGTAGCTCCAAACACTCAGGGGCAAGCGGCGAGCCCTTCGTGCCATGGAGCTGCTCCACAGGGCTTAGCCCAGCCTCGCTTCTTATTCATGCCTCTCCTTTAAATCTACCCACTTCGAGGTGAGGCTGTATCTCTATGAATTCAAGTGGATTTGTCTCCCAGTGCGTGCATATACATTAGGAAGGCATGATATGTGTACATATCACCCTGTCTGAAACTACACAGGGATAGAGACTGCAGGGAAAAAATTATATCTAGATGAGTCTTTATGATGTGTGTTCCTTCAGTATTAAGATCTCTTCAGGCTTTGTATATTCAGTAATATTGCTCTCATTTTAAATTCTCATAGTAATAATTTTAAGATAAAATTCTTTGTGACAACTACTGTTGATTAAAAACTAATGTTTAGCCAGTAATAGGTAATTGTATTAGACTAAAAAAAAATAAACAAACTGCTGCAAAGTCGACCTCAGTCTGATTTTTAATTTACTGCATCATCAGCTACTTTTATGATACTATTTAATCTGCTGAAATAAAACTATTGCTCTATGAATATCTCTAACATTCAAGAAAGATTGTTTATAGCCATTCTGCTCTTGGGGCTGAGGCGTTGTTAATTATTATAATAATAATTCCTGTGAATACATTTATTTATATTTGTTTTAATTGTCACAATACTCAGAGAAATAATTTGTTCTATTTCATTATGATCTCAGTTTTAAGCTTTAAACAAGAAAAGGGAAAATGCCCATCACTACCTTGCACCACCTGTATCAAGTCCATAAAATGTATTTATATTTCCATGGGAAAATAAAAAAAATAATAAATTTCAAAACAATTCCCCTTTATTTTTTTCTTGTGAGGACCTGCCTCTCAGACTCTCACACAGCCGTGATGGTCATGCTCACAGCTGCACTCAGCACAGCTATCTCGAGGCTGTGAGAATGACCAGGGCTGCCCTTGCCAAGAGCCTGGTTTGCATTTCGAGGACCCTTTCCGACTGCCTAGCAGCACAGGGGACTGATCCTTCTCTTTCCCCCTTGGAGCTGTGTTCCTGATGAATGCAACCAGGGTGCAGCAGTAGGTTTACCTCCCTGAGTATTAAGAAATCAACCCCGGAGGGCCTGTTTCAGCTCCCTCAGTATCGATGGAAAGACCCCCACTGAATCAAGTGGGCTTTGGATGAGTCTCTGTAGCCTCTGTTTGGGTATATCATGAACAGAGTAGAAGCTTGAGAGCTACCTTTAGATAAATCATTAAAAAAAACATTTACAAGTAAGCATTTTTATGTTTTTCATGCTTATTAACTTCCAACAGAAATAACATGCATCAAGGTCATGAAAAAGACCATTCTGCCTCTGTCTGTACTTAGAATCAGTGACCTTCTCAAAAGAATATGCCACTAGATTAAAACAACACCAAAAACATCAGCCTGCTCATTTTGGATTTAAAAGATATCTTTATTAGAAAAAAAAAAAAAAATCTATGGCAACAAATAATCTGCACCCATGAGAAAAAAAAAAGTGTTGTTTGGTTTTTGGGGTTTTTTTGCCACTCCTTTTAATAAACAGCAGGCTCTCATAAAGATTACCTGGGAGATAAATGAATCTGTTGGAAGAAAAAATACTCAGGGTGTGACCAAAAATGTACATCTATGGCATGTGAGTTGCTGATTTTTAATATTCCCAATACATTTATATTGTAGCTTTAGGTTTATTTACCCTGATAAATACTTGATTACCTGCCTGCAAGAACTCAGGGAGAAAGCTGTTGTCAAATATGTTATAATACAATAAAGTAATGGTTACAAGATAAAGTAAGGTAAAACAAATAATTCTTAATGCTGTGCAACCATCTATTATTTTATCCAAACAACTTCTGGATTTGTTATCTCCTTATGGTCGAATGCCTATTCCCTAGAAAGAAAGAAGTCTCTTTTTACCTCTGTAATTAGCTTGTTTGAAAGCTCCTACAAATTCTTCCTATCATAAATTTTGCATTGCTTTATGCACAATAATGCACATAAAATTAAATAAACAATTTAATTAATTTAATTAAAATTAAATATTAAACATATTGTGTATAAGAAGCCCATGTCTTTGATTTAATTGGGCAGGAGTACCCAAAGCAGTTTGGGTAACAGTGAAAAATAATTAAAAACAACAAGTACGGTAGCCTCTGGGTACGAAGAGTAGTTGGGAGCTTTCTCCTGAGAAAGGTTTATTTAATTAAAACTAAACTAATCTTTGGAAAACACTTGATAAGCATTTCATAATACAAATCATAATCCAAAAATGAAGCTTATATTTCATCTACATGACACTGGAAAATAATATTAAATAATTCAGTTCTGCCATGAGCTACTTTCCCAGCATGCACAGAATAATTCAGCAGACAGCATGTTTACCACCTTAAAATTTTCTGTAACATTTAGTTCATCTAGATAAATATTAGTAAATTATACGAAGGCATAATGGATCCATAAGTGATAAGGCTGAGAATTAGCACTTTATTTAGACTGTTTATTGTTTCTTGTAGATCTAATACAAGACAAGGAAGGCACAGCTAACTTATTTACAAGACAAGCTGTTCCTATCATTGGCAGGTTGAACCATTTGGCTGTGTTCTCATTTTCTAACCTATTCTTTGACAACTTTCATTCATGATAGAGATTATTTCCAGGATCTCATACCACTGTAAAAGGAATAGATTATTTGTAGGGTGGTGTCTCTATCAATACTTCATGTTGCTAAAGGCTAGTATTTCTATACCATCCAGTGATAATTTCAGCTCCCTGAAAAAGTTGGATCTTGCCCAAAGTGACAAACTATCCTCCTGGACATCAAACAGTCTGCCTTGCACAACCACTCACAAGCTGGATTGCAAATGTTGACAGGCTTTATAGGTCATTTCAAAAACAAATGCTTCATTTTAACACCTTAGACTGCAGCAGCTTCTACAACAAGCTGCTGATGCCAACTGGCTTTATCCAAAGTGAATGTATCCAAATTGATCCTAATTGACACTTTCAGGCAAGTGCCCAGCATAACTGAATATTACTCAGGTTTCTGGAGAGTGGTTTTAAAGTGACCATATAATTTAAGTGACCTTTGAATATAATTTAAAATGATACTGTAGAGCCTGGTTCCTGTCCCATTGAATGGACTTCATCAATGGGGAAACTCCCATTGATGTTAATGAGGGCAGGAAGAGGCACTTCCCCCCCCCAGCTCTCAGTGAATTATCCAGGTTGCTTTTTTTGTGGGAGCGGGTTTTTTTTTATACATTCCTGGGAAGATCCTTTTAACTGACTTGGAGTTACTTTGGTTCATATCATAGCCACAGCTTTTTAGCGGAGGACCCAGTGATTTAACAGAGACTTCTGTCGAACAGAGGTACAATAGGGCCCTTTACAGGATGTGAGAATTTCCTGCGTGTTGATTAACCTCGTACTGTAAAAGACTGTAGGCCAAATCCTTCAGTCCTCATGCAGACAAAAGTCCACACTGACTTATGCGAAATCTCCCTGCAAATGCTCATTAAAGTCAATGGTATTTTGCCTTGGTGAGGGATGGGGAATTGGCCCAGTGGCTGTTTTTGCAATTGGGCATTGCCAGAAGAAGGCGATTACCCATAGCAGGGATTGGCTTGCCCCAGACCTCAGGCATTAGCTTCCCTCCAGCCCCCAAAACCCAAATCACACTGTCAGTGCCAGTCACATGCTCCAGTGTGTGGTGCTGAGAGATGCTCATCATCACGCCTTAGGCCACCACCCCAATACACACACAGTGCCAAGCTGGGAAGCCTTGCCGCTGAGCTCACCCCGTGGGGTAGGCAGAAAGCAGGCAAGATATTAGCCACCAACCCACAAGGCTCCTATCCTCCCCACCAAGGCTGCTATTGAAAAAAAGTCTGGCTTACATCCCCTCTGGGACAAATAGAGAGTAATTTAGAACCACCTTAGAGGAGGATATACCTATCCAAAAAAATAATAGAAATATGACAAAACAAAACAAAAAAGTAGTCTGGTTTCTATTTGTTTGCTTTAGCTGTATCATAGCTCAGATCTTCCTTGCCATTGTGGTTCAGTATTTACTGATCAAAAATATAGACTAGCTGCGGGTCATAGCATTTTCCAGAAAGAACGATTATCATCATAAAGAAATGGGCATTAAAAGAATAGCTCTTCCATTTCCAGAATATAAAACAGACATTCAGAAGAACAAACAGAGCAGAGAAGAAATGATGGTCATTTGCAAGTAAAATACTACTAAACAATATAACATTGGATTAACTGGTTCATGTATTTATTGTGAAAGAATATATGGAACTTTACAAGAGAAACTATCAGTACAAGCAAGAAACAATGCAGCCTTTTAAAGAGCTTGCTTTTAATTTAAATGTTTCTGCACATATAGTACACGAGCATGCTCCCACTGAAGCAACAGATCCTATTAAGTTCAAAGGGGTCAGGATCAGACCCCAAGGTTTTGAACTTTTCTCCTGTAATGTCCTTTTAAATAACATTCCAGCCTCCCTGGTTTCAGTAACATTAATGTGCTTGGCACATATCTGTGGCTGAGAACACTAAATATAGCAAAGACACACCGTAAGATGCAATTTGGGGAGACTGATCTTGAAAAGTGTGGAGCGACTTTTCCTTTCTACATACATTCAAAAAGAAAAGGAGGGGATGAAGGGGCAGGATAAAGGAAAAAAGCAGGCACATATTGAGTCCAGTCCTGCATTTGTGTGAAGAAAACCATTGAGCACAGTAGCAGGGATGACTGGACCGGACAAAACTCGGCTCCTTTTATTGTCTTTTGTTGTGGTGTGCCAGGAATGCAGGAGCTGTAGTTATTCTGAATTAGGTCTGGCTCTGGGGATGGCTTTGTACTCCCAGGACCTGTGGATTGCTGAAAATTGGTGCAACTCTGTCTGATCTCTGTCTTCAGAGATTTTTCTTCCTTGTAGGGATATTTTAAATGGTCATGTAATAATTTCAGTAACTCTGCAGGAAAAAAAAAATACATGAAACTGTAATTAGCTTGCTACTGTTACATAAACTTAAATTGGATTAATTGTATTTTTTTTTTCACCCAAAATACAGCTCCAAAGAAGGATTTCTGATAAATTTCATACACAGGTCTATTCTAGTTCTTGTCTTGATTTACTCAGAAATCATTCTAAAACATTTGCCACTCAGTGCATGCTTCAGTACTGACAAAAAAATAGCACCCTACTATATGGTCAGCTGGAATGAAGTGATGTGTGGAAGCTTTGATGAAGGTCAAAAGGAGAACCAAGAGTTTAGAGTTGGTGGTTTGCTGT
>JANHGL010012349.1:0-20525 GCA_024611195.1 Ceyx melanurus | reverse complement strand
CACGGGGAATGGGGGGACGGGGGGGCGGGGGTGATGGGGAGACCCGGGGGGGAGCCTGGCACCGGGAATGGAGGGAATCGGGGAAAGCCGGGCACCGGGAATGCTGGGACCGGGTGCGGGGGTGATGGGGACCGGGGGGAGCCGGGCACCGGGAATGGGGGAACCGAGTGCGGAGGTGATGGGGAATGGGGGGACTGGGTGCGGAACCGGGGGACCGGTGGGAACCGGGTACCGAGAACAGAGACCGGGTGCGGGTGTGATGGGGACCGGGGGGAGCCGGGCACTGGGAATGGAGGGGACCGGGGGAAGTGGGCACCGGCAATGGGGCGACCAGATGCGGGCGTGATGGGCGACCGGTGGAAACCGGGCACCAGGAACGGAGGCTCGGGGTGTGGGTGTGACAGGGACCCGGGGAGAGCTGGGGACTGGAAGGCCCGTGGCAGGAAGAATCCGTGGCCGTGCTCACGGGCTGTGTCCCCCACAGCATCGGTGAGAACATCCAGCTGCTGGTGGACCGGCCCGACGGCACCTACTGCTTCCGCCTGCACCGCGACCGCGTCTACTACGTGAGGTGAGCGGGCACCGGGGGGAGCCGGGCACGGGGAGGGGGGCGTCTGGGCACGGGGGTGCCTCCTGACCCACTCCCCGTCTCTCCCCGCAGCGAGAAGCTGCTGAAGGTGGCAGCGAGCGTCCCCCGGGACAGCCTGGTGGCCCTGGGCACCTGCTTCGGGAAGTTCACCAAGTCGCAGAAGTTCCGTCTCAGCATCACCGCCCTGGACTTCCTGGCACCCTATGCCAAGGTGGGCGGCGACCCCCCGCTGCTTCCCCTGCCGCCCAGACCCCCCCACCAACCCCTCACGGCTCTGGGCCTCTCTTGCAGTTCAAGGTGTGGGTGAAGCCGGGCTCGGAGCAGTCCTTCCTCTACGGCAACCACGTGCTGAAGTCGGGCCTGGGCCGCATCACGGAGAACACGGCGCAGTACCAGGGCGTGGTGGTGTACTCCATGGCCGATGTCCCGCTGGTGGGTGGCTGGAGCAGCCCCCCCTGAGCTTTCCTGGGCTGGGCTGTGGTAAAAAAATTCCTTCTCACTTCCCTTTTGTCTCTCTGCAGGGCTTTGGGGTGGCCGCCAAGTCCACGCAGGACTGCAGGAAGGTGGACCCCATGGCCATCGTGGTGTTCCACCAGGCTGACGTCGGGGAGTACGTGCGGAACGAGGACACGCTGACCTAGAGACCCCCCCCCCAGTGCTCTGGAGACACGAGCCTTGCAGGCACAATGGACTTTGGCCCACCCCGTCGGGGTGGGGGCAGCACTGGGACTTGTGGGGAGCCCCCCTTGAGCGGGGTGCAGGTGCCAGGAGCTGCTGCAGACAGCCCTGGGGGACTGCTGCTGGCACAGGGAGGAGCTGCCCCCGTGCCAGGCCTGTCACATAAAGCCTCTTCCTTCTCCCACAGCCACTGGTTTCTAGTGTGGAGCCTCAAAGGGGGGACCCGACCCTTGTCCCTGCTCTGGGTGTGACCCCAGAGTGGGGAAGCAGGGCAGGAGTGTGGGATGGGGTGGGATGGGGCAGGACGTGCTTTGCCCAGGCCCACAGAGGAGGGAGGGACAGTGTCAGGCTGACATCCCTCCCCAGAGCATGTGCTGGGGGTTCTTTTATTGGGTGTCTGGTAGAAAAGGCACCTTGGGACACTAATGCCACGTCGAGGGGGAACAAACCAACCCTGCCCACCACGCTCAGGTTGTTTTCCTTCTGCTGAGGTAACATCGGGGGGAACTCAACTCCCTCCTGAAGCAGGATCCACTCTGGCTGCACAGAGGGGCAGAGCAGCAGCTTGGCAGGTCCTGCCCATGCTCCTGGGCACTGCGGGGAGCCCGGGGCTCTGTCAGCACTTCTGCCTGCTGCTGGAGGGGCTCCCGTGGAAGAGCCGCTTCAGGAAGTAGAGCTGGAGCACCCCGGAGAGGACGATGAGGCAGCTCTGAGCCGTGGACCACCAGTTGACATAGTGGTAGTTGGACTCCAGGAGGAAGGAATCGGCCACTTTCCGCATCCGGGCGAAGTTGTAGAACCTCCACATGTGGAAGATGTGGATCTGGAGCTTGTGGACGCTGGCCTGGGGCAGGGAGGGGGGAGCCTGGGGCTGGTGGAGCTGCGCTCAGAGCCACCCGGGGCTGAGCTGCAGCTCACCCACCAGCAGATGCCAAGCTACCAACAGATGCCCTGCCACCAGCAGATGCCCACCTACCAGCAGATGCCCTGCTCATCCCCTCAGGAGGCCGTGCCCATCATTCCCTGCAGCTGGATACTCACCCCGATTGCCTCCAGGGTGTTGTTCAGCTCTTTCCTCTCTGCTGGCTCCTTGTGTTCCACCTCGAAGCCTTCGTAGTAGACCCCGAAGTTGAGATACACCTGCATGAAGCCAAAGTGGTTTTCCTGGTTGTCCAGGCACAGCTGGTAGAAACCTGGGGAGCAAAACAAGGGAGTTGTTGCTCCCTGGGCAGAAGAGCTGGTGCCAGGCGGAGCCAGACTCAGTGCTCGCCCCTCGTCAGGAAGGTGTGACCAGACCCATGCTGGCTGGGTGGGGAGCAGGGTAGTAGGGACCTGTCTCCTTGGTGAGGAAGTTGATCTGTCCCCTCACGGGCTGGGATGCTCCGAGTGGGACTCCATTGGGGTCGCTGGCCGTGGCCAGGATGTTCCTGCTGTTGCCAATGCCGGTGGCCCGCTGGACCTGCAGGCAGGAGACACCCGAGGGGCAGTCGTGGGCATGATGATGCAGCCAGGAAAGGGAGGGGAGCCCCCCCAGGAGCACAGGGAAGGGACCCAGCGGGCATCCGGCGGTCGGTTTGGGGTGCAGGGGGTGCCAGAGCTTCCTGTGGGAAGGGGATGGAGCCCGGGGATAACCTGACAGGACTGTGTCCCAAGGGCTGTGCCACAGCCTCCAGCCAGCACAGGTAAGGGCAGAGCTCCCTGTGGTGCTGGGACACCCCTCTGCTCTCCCAGAGGGATCCCTGCAGAGCTCTCGGCACCACTTGATGATTTTAAAGTAGGTATTTAAAAAGAATAATGGGGAATGATGAGGCCAGGCTGGGGGAGCTGAGGGGGGTTCAGCCTAGAGAAGGATCTGGGGAGACCTTCTGGGGGGCCTGTCAGGACTTCAAGGGGGTGCAGGAGAGCTGGGGAGGGGTGTTTTGCAAGAGCTTGTAGTGACAGAACAATGGGGGATGGTTGAAACTAACAGAGATTTAGATTAGATATTGGGACAAAATTCTTCACTGTGAGGGTGTCAGAGCCTGGCCCAGGCTGCCCAGAGAGGTGGTGGCTGCCCCAGCCCTGGCACCATCCCAGGGGAGGTTGGGGGGCTCTGAGCACCCTGCTCTAGTTGGGATGCCCCTGCTCTTGGACCAGATGAGCTTGGAGGGTCCCTTCCCACCCAAACCAGCCTGGGATTCAATTCTATTAATTTCTTTCATGGACTCTACTGAAAATCCAGCCCCAAGCCCTGCAGGAGCCTGTGAACTACAGCTGGGAAAATTCCCTGGCTCAGGGAAGGACCAGCTGGAGCAAATGCAGAATTAAGGTCATTATTTAAAAGCAGTGGGGCAAACTCCCTTTTCCTCCAGCCCCTGAGGCAGGGATGCTGCCTGCAGTGAGTCTTTCTCCTCCCCAGGCTTCCCAGCCTCCCTGTGTGGACTATGGTCACCGTGGGACAACGTGGATGCTCCGTGGTGCTGCTTGGAGCAATGGGTAGGTTTCTATGCGTTAAAAATATATTCAGAAGTCACTGGAGAAGTGAGAAAGCCAGCTGTTTTTATTTATTTTTTTTTTTCTGTGTGTACAAACCCCTTCAAAATGTTTTGAAAAGCATCTTTGTGGTTTAGATGGAAGAGAGGAGGGAGACAAGAGGCTGCAGCTGAGGGAGAAATGGCCTTGCAGCAAGAGTGCCTGTGAGCAGCTGCTTCATCTGAGGTGCTGGAGCTGTGCCTCGTGTGCCCTCCCAAGGCTGGGGAGAGAGGCCTGTGGGGTGGGAAACTGGGTGGAATAAGTGGTTTAGGGTTTTTTTCCCCCCCTAAGGTTGTTTGACAGCAAAGCTGTGAATTGAGACAGTTGTTCTTGGCTCAGCCTTTAAACGAGGGCAGCCTCCTCCAGGGGCAGATGGTGAGGGGTGGGAGTGATGTCCCGGGTGGTCAGTGTGGTGTTGAGGGTGTCTCAACATCAGAGATGATGGGTGATACCTTATCATGGGAGAATTTATCTCCTTACTGGTGTTCCCACACTCCACGTGTGGTTGGTGTCCTCCCTGCTGGTGCCATTTGACTGTGTTTCTGGTTTTTATGTAGCCTGGCCAGACTCTGTGATTTATTTAATCCCATGGGTGTGTTTGAGGGGTGCCACAGCCCCTGTGTTGATCAGCTGGAGGGTGGTCTGTGTGGGCTGCTCGTGTTCTCTGTCTCCTGCCATCCTCAGCACATGCCCTGACCACTGAAATTATTGTTAATCAATTACATTATTTATGGAATTTATGGAATTTTTATTTTATTTTATGTTATTTATGGAATCCTAGAACTTATTTTGTTGAGACCTTGAAGCTCATGGAGTCCAACCATCCCCAGCAGTGCCAGGGCACCACTGCCCCATGGCCCTCAGCACCACAGCTCCATGGGGGGCCTGGAAACCCCTCCAGGGGTCATGGGGACTCCACCCCTGCCCTGGGCAGCCTGGGACAGCCCTGGACAACCCCGGAGGGAGAGAAATTGTTTCAGATTTCATTCACATTCAGGCTGATAACCAAGGCCAGCAGCAGAAAACCTGTCCCTCCTGCACAGTCCTACCTGGGGCGTGGCCCTGCAGCCAGCACATGGCACTGCTGGCACCACGAGCTGTGCCAAGCAGCTTGGAATTGCTTTTCTGTCACACTGAGACTCTGTAAACCTCATGAACAGATAATTTCTCAGCTACATTCAGCCCAGTAACCACATGCTCATTAAACTCCCCTAGCAGAGCTCATCAGGGAGTGCATGGGCTCCTGGTTACTGCACAGACAGCACACAGGACTGGTGGGTGATGCCAACCTGTCCTGGGATGTACTGAGCACCCTGGCGTGCTGCATAAGGGGCACGAGGCCCCCACAGAGCTGGCACGGGCATTCCCAGAGGAGAAACTCCCCGGCTCCCAGTGCCAAGAGCAGCCAGGGGCACACCGAGCACACGCGTGTCACCAGCAGCCCAAACTAAAGCAGTGACCAAACCCCACTGAACTGCAACTGTGGGACCACCCCGGGGCACATTCCCAGGTACACAATTCCCAGCCAGGCCCAGCACCTGTCTGCAGAGCTCCTTTGGAGGGTCTCAGAGGAGCCCTTGGGCGTTTGCCAAACCAGATTACACCCGAGCAAGAGGATTTCCAACCAAGGCACATCACGAGGGGCGTTCTGCCAGCAGCTTATGTGCCTCTAATCCACCCAGCTCCTCAGTGTGCCCCACCTAATGACAGCCAGGGCGGCCCAGCGTGGGCAGGGGCTGGAGGAGGACGTGCTCTCCTCTGTTTAAGTCACCTTGGCATGCACCTGCACCTCCCAGCCTGTCTCTGTCCCGGTCACAGCGGCGTTGGGGGGTGTTCCAGCAGGGAGGGCTGCACCCCAGCCCCCCAGCACTGCTGGCAGACTGTCCAGGATGGAAGCTCCCCTGTGCAGCCCAGCCTGGCTGCTGTTTGATCACAAACACACCCTGCCCAGATGGATCCAGCCTGCCCAGCCAGCTGCAGCCTGTGCCTCAGCTCTGCTCCCGGCTGCCCTGGGAGCCACGGCCCAGGGGTTTGGCCCCCACTGACATTGCTCTGCCAGGGATGGGGTTTGGGGATGCAGCAGCCACCCTGCTGCTGGTATAGACTGGGAATTGTCTGTGCATGGGATGGGGGAGGGGGAGGAAAACAAATGGGGCAAAGACAGAAAGAGAAGCCCAAGAAGAAGGGCAGGGAACGTTTTGCTTGGGGTAGTAATGTGTTCTGATTGGCATCTCTGAAAGCTTTGTGACTAAGGTAAAGCTTCTGGCTGTCCTGGCAGGCACCCGGCTGCCACAGCCACAGCTTTGCCCCCTAGACTACAGCGATGCCCATGTTGCCCACACGTGCTTTCCAGGCTACTGGAAAATCACCACGCCAGCCCTCCCCGGGCAGAGGCTGCTCCCCCAGGGGTGCCCATGAATCATGCCAATAACCATGTGCCAGCCTGACATTTGGGTGGCCTGGCAGCTGCTCTGTGCTGGGAAGGCCAAGGCTTCCAGCTCGTTTCTTCCAGTGATTTATTGAACACGACTGTTTGTTTCAGGAACCATGACTTAAAAACCTATGATTTATGAAAACTCCATATGTGCTCTTGCTCTCGTTACCCACGGGTGGCTTCCAGCAGGGTTTCCCTGCCACTGGCTGCCATCCCCATCCCTGTCCCTGCACGAGAGCCAGCAGCCAGAGCAGCCCCGGGAGGAACCGGGCACGGGCAGCACGTGGAGCAGCAGCTCAGAGCCATCCATTTACTGTGCTTGCTGAGCAACAGCTTCTAAATTTAGATCTCCACCTAATACCCTCTCTGGAGGAAGTGTCAGTTTTCCAGTGCCCATGGGCTGGCTGCTGGCTCAGCGATGGAACTCCACTAAGCAACCCCCCAGCACTGGCACCCCGTGTTCTGCCACGTCCCATCCGCAGCATCCCGCAGGGAGGGCTTGCTGGTGCAGTTGCTTGGATATCACCAAAAGCCCAGAGAACCCTGAGGAACCCTCCCTGCAGACAGAGCTGAAGGCAGACAGGAATTCTGTGGGTGCTCTGGGGGGATCTGAACATCACCACGTCACCACGAGCCGTGCCTCAGCAGCCAGGCTCTGCTCATGGAGAGCACGAGGTGGCAACAGGAGCTGAGAGCACTTCTCCATAGTGGCTCTGAGGACACCCCCATTGCCAGTCTCCCCAGAGAAGTGCAGACCCTTTCCCTCACCCCCAGCCCCTCTGTGGGCCAGGATCTCCCCTGGGGATGCTCAGTGCCCACGGGGATGCAGCGGGCCAAGTGGCAGCTGCCATCCTGAGTGTGCCCGGGCACAGGCTGGTCTGCTGCCCATCACCTCCCAGACCTCACACACCAGGGCTCTGCTGACCCCCATCTGGGACACTCTGCCCCAGGGAACTGCCAACGACAGCCACAAAGTTGTTGCCCCGCTTGCAATTCAGTCAGCAAGACCTAACAAATGCAATTAAAAAGCCCGAACAAAACACCAGAAATCCTAAATTTCTAGTGGATAAACACTCCATTTAAGCAGAAGATCTGAATTACTGGAATAACAGGCTCCCTGCATTCATCTGGCTTTTCAGTTCTGATGACAAATAGCGTTCATTGACACAAGTGGCACTTTCTTGTTCTCTAAGCATCTCAGCAGCAGCACATTACCAGTCAGATGACTCAGGGCTGTATTTTCAGTGAGATGAGTGCTAAGCTGCTACAACAGCCATTCATATCATTTTTTGGAAGGCTGCAGAATTGCTTTCAAACCTCACTGGGAGAAGCAATTCATTACTGACAAAGTCTGTCAGGGCTTTGCAGTCGCTGTGAGAGGGACACAGCCCTGACAGGCTGCTCTGGGCTGCTGAGATGGGGAGCCCAGTGGCACCAGGCTGGCATGGGGAGCACGGCCAGCACCTTCCCTGGCACGGAGACAACAATCCTTCCAGCCCAAGCAGGGCACGTCAGCATGAAGAAGATATTTTCTGTGCAGGAAAACAACACAATTGGACAGGAACAGGTTTCTTGTGTTCCTGCTGTGTGACCTCACTCCTCTGTGCCCTCTGCTTCTCCAGAGCACTCAGCACCTTCGGGGGCAGCTGCCCATCCTCTCTCTGCTGCTTAAACCCCAGCCCACACGTACCCTGACCTCCCAAAGGATGCAAGCCCTGACCCCTGTCCATGGCCACTCGTTCCCTGGTGATTGATGACAGGTCCCATTTGGCAGCGACAGATGATGGGTACGGGCAGCTCTGGTGAACAAGTTTTGTTTGCTGACCTGTAGTGAAGAAAAAAGATCAAAGCCCTGCAGAGAAAAAGGATTGTCTAAAGAAAACACCTTCCCACGTCTCCCAGAGAGACATCAGGGGCTTGCAGTAGAGGAAACACTAATGGTGCTGCCCAAAGAAGAGCAGCCACCAAGCCATGTCATAACTAATCCTGGGAATCCACCAGGGGAGGGGGAAAACCCCATGAGGACAATTAACATCTGTGATGGGAATCAAGTACGAATCAGATTCAGGCACAGATCTGCCCCTGACAAGAGCAGCAGAAGGACCCTGAGCTGGGAGGGGGCACGGCAAAGATAACGACACTAATGAGTGGGTTTAATTAGGGGCAAGTGTGAGCTCTCCTCCAAAGCCTGTACAAAGGAGGAGGAGCCCAGTGGCACCTCAGAGAGTGGATGGTGTTCTCTGCTTTCCATGTTCAGTTCACGCAGGGCAGACACCTCCCATGCCACTAGTGCCTCCTGTGCCACCAGTGCCAGTCGTGCCACCAGTGCCAACTGTGCCAGCAGCACCCACGGCAGCTCTGCAGCCCATGGCCTCAGCTGGCAGGGCCTCCTGCACAGCAGAACAGCTGTGCCCTCACCAGGAGCTGGCACAGGGTGGTTCCTGTGTCTGTCCATCACTCTCTGCTGCGCTGCACGGCCAAATTCAGCTCCTCTGGAGAACTCCGTGCTGAGTCTCCTGCCACAGTGGTCTGTCAGACAAGGATCACAGAATGGTTAGGGCTGGAAGGGACCTCCAAAGGGCATCTAGTGCAGCCCCCCTGCAGTGAGCAGGGACACCCTCAACTAGGAGCCAGTGCAGAGGGGGGTCTGAGCCAGGTCCCTCCCATCCAACAAAGAACCTTTTTTCCTGGCAAGTCACATTTCCAAGTCTCTGAATATAGCAGAACTTGTGCAGCCTGTCTCCAAAGCCCTCCCCCAGCGAGACACCCCCATTCCCATCCAGACGGGACCCCCCTGCCCACCCCTGCCCGCGAGAGGCCCTGCTCTGGGTGCAGCTTTTGCAGCCCCTGCTGAGCCACTCCAGGGACTCTATTAGCTCCAATCATCTTTTCATTTAAAGGATTTATTTTATTATTTTTTTTTCAGAAAGAGCTCACAGACAGAAAGGTGAAACAGATGTTTCCAACAGCAGCTCCTGCCCAGACCCCTACTCCTATTTC
This sequence comes from Ceyx melanurus, assembly GCA_024611195.1. Lineage (NCBI taxonomy): Eukaryota > Metazoa > Chordata > Aves > Coraciiformes > Alcedinidae > Ceyx > Ceyx melanurus. The sequence continues at coordinate 11,313 of JANHGL010012349.1, read as the reverse complement.
TTGAAATTGCTGCAATTATCATACCAAGAAGTGTTTCATATGTCAGGGCACGGCACTGGGGCTGAGCCAGGCAGCATCTGTGGGCGTTCATTAGACAACGTCTAGCACCAGAAAAGAAAATAACTGGTGTGTTACAATAAACTTCACGTGGCTTCGAGCCATGGTGGAAACTGCTGAAGGGATCTCTGGTGCTCGGGAAAGCCATCATAAAGAGATAAAAAGTGACAGAGTGCCTCTGCTCCCTGGGAAATGCCTCTCAACAGCCAAAAATCCCCTGTGGGGACCAGACCCCCCACGCCAGGGCACAGTGGGCTTGGGGAGAAACCTGGGAGGCTCAAGAACACCAGGAAAACCACAGAGAAAGGGAGGACCTGTTTGTTTGGGAACAACATCTTCTTACAGAGTCACTGAACCTCTGAAGAGGAGAGACTGAGAGCCCTGGGGCTGTTCAGCTGGAGAAGAGCAGACTGAGAGGGGAGCTGAGCAATGCTCTCCAATATCTATCTATCTATCTATCTATCTATCTATCTATCTATCTATCTATCCATCTATCTCTCCATCTATCTATCTTTTTTGTGAGGGTATGGGAGCCTGTGCCAGGCTGCCCAGAGAGGTTGTGGAGTCTCCTTCTCTGGAGAGATCCCAACCCCCCTGGACACTTCACTGCTCTGGGTGCCCCTGATGGATGGAGCAGGGGGTGGCACCAGGTGATGTCCAGAGGTCCCTTCCAACTCCCACCATGCTGGGATTCTGTGATTCTATTGAGCAACTGAGATTAGAAAGCAGCCAAGAGTCAAGAAAGAAATAATTGTCCAATTTCAATGCAGAAAAAGGTTAATAATGGACGTGCAACACCTACTGAAATAGTGAAATCAGAGGAAAGAAAGCCAGAGAAAATATTCTCAAATTGGTTTAGTGTCATAGAACTCCAATTGACAAGATATTAAGTTGAAAAATCGACTTCAGAAACCAGAACAAACACTGGCATGGTCAAACCCAGGAACCACCCCAGAAAACACCTCCCCGACCCCAGCACTCCAGACTGGGCACCAGCTGTGAAGTGTTTGGGCAGCCTCCCTGGGTCCAGAACACTTCTGACCAGTGCTTAAGAGCATTTCTGCATTCTCTAGAAGTAGATGGCTGCTGAGCCAAAAGTGGCAGCCCATGGTCCTGCAGCTCAGCAGCCACCCACGGGCACTGCCCATGAGCATCATCATCAGCAGGGCTCTGGTGATGAAACCCACCCCTGCAGATGCCTGTGCCCATGTGCCATGGCACCACTGGGCACTCACAGTGACACAGGATTGTGCCCAGGCCTTGCTGTGGTGCAAGGCCCGAGCAGGAGCTGGTGGTGAAGACCAGCACAGCCTGACTTCAAACGGCTCATTAGCTCACACCCATCAGCTAATTACAGCCACGCAGAGTTATTACAGGCTCCTGTGAGCAACTGGGGTGGAGGACAGCCCTGGGTAGAAGCAAAGCAGAGAGGATTCCTGCCAGCACACACCAAGCCAGGCTGTGTTTCAGCCGTGCCAAAGCAGGAGTGCAGTGGGTTCCAGCGAGGGCAGCGGGACCCCTGGGCACCCCCTGGGCATCCCCTGTGCCCATCCCCTGTGCCCAACGGCTGCCATAAGAGGCAGCCATCTCAGGGGCACCCACTTCAACGCTGCAGCTGCACTGACCAAAGGGATTAGTGCCAACCGAGGCACCGAAGCACACTGGTGCCCTGGTGCTGACCCAAGGGAAGCCACCACCTTCAAACCCTCTCTGGGTTCCCAAACAGGCACCGTAGGGCTGCCACCCACCCTCACCCACCCCTCTCTGAGTCAGTGGGCAGCTCACAAAGCAAAGGCCACAGCTCACCACTCAGATTTAACCTGCAGGTTCAGAGCATCTGAAAGCCTCGTTACAAAAAACACCCATGGGTTTGGTGTTGGTTTGAACGCCCTCAGAATAAAACTGAAACCTCCTGCTGAAAACCACGCTGGGATTCTGCAGGGCTTGCATTTGGGAAATGAGCCACGTGGGCTGAAGCAGAGCGGGAGGGTTGGGAGGAAACCTCCAAAACCACCGTGTGGAGCAGCAGCAGCAGCAGTGACCCTGCAGAGAGATGAACTGGGATGGGCAACTGGGATGGGCTGGCAGGGGCCTGCTGTTCCCTACAGCCCTGTGCCGTGAAGTGAAGTTTCACTTCGCAAGAAGTGAAACACCATGGCACGTAGGAACCCCCAGAGACCTTCCCTGGGGAGCACGGAACGCCCACGTGCTGCTCCTGAGCACGGCCACGTAGGTTTTGAAAGCAGAGCTTTTCCTCTGACAAAGGACTAAATTAAACCAAACTTAATCCCACCATCAACAATGGCACCTAGGAACTTCTGCGTTAGCTTCCTAAAAGCAGAACCATGCAGCATGGCTCTGCTCTTGGCTGTTGCTTTTGCTTTGATGAGAAATTATCTTTGTTTAGCTGCATAATGGCCAAGGCAAAACAAAACAAGCAACCACTGCCAGCCTCAAGTAACCACTGCCAGCCTTGAGAGACCACTGCCAGTCTTGAGAGACCACTGCCAGCCTCAATTGACCACTGCCAGCCTCGAGCAACCACTGCCAGCCTTGAGTGACCACTGCCAGTCTCGAGACCACTGCCAGCCTCGAGTGACCACTGCCAGCCTCGAGTGACCACTGCCAGACTCAAGTGACCACTGCCAGCCTCGAGTGACCACTGCCAGCCTCAAACGACCACTGTCAGCCTTGAGTGACCACTGCTAGCCTCGAGTGACCTCTGCTAGCCTTGCCAGGAGAGCAGCCAGCACTCACCTGTTGTTGTTGGCATCTCCCTCACCCGTGGGCAGCTGCTTTGTGCAGCAGCAGCAGCGCTTAGACAAGTGTGGTGGGGGGGCTGGTTATTTTTGTTTTCCCTTTCCTTTAAACTTTACATTTTCAGCGAACAGAAGGCTGCCTGTAACTGCCCTCGGCCAACTGCTGCACGGCCACAGCCAGGGAGCCCGGCCATGCGTCTTGGCAGGGATTTGGCACAACAAAGAGCTGTGTGAGCAGGAAAAGCAGGAACGACCTCACAGAGCCGGCAGCCAACCCTGGCCTCGCTCGGGATGATGCTAGAAAAAAACACAGCCCACAAAGAGCTCCTGAAGACAGACTGGGGCTAAGAAAGGCAGAAGTGTTCTCTCCATGGGTGGAGCGCTCAGGGCACAAGGGCTGCCCGCTCTGGGGACGGGTGCCCAGGTAAACAGTGGCATGGTGAAGGCTCTCCAGGGGCAGGGACACGTCCCCTGGCCATGTGCTGCCACCCTCTCCACACATCTCTGGAAAACGGGCAGCACGTTGGTTTGTATGCAGTGGCCAAGGTGGGTGTGGGCAGGCAGCTGTGCCCTGTGTCCCATGCCACTTCCAGCCCTCCTCTACCTCACTGTGTGCTCTTCAGGCTCAGCAGAAGTCTGTTTGGTGTTGAACTCTGCTCGTTACAGCTTGGCTGTTGCTACATGGAAAAGGGAAGCTCTGACCTCTCTTGCTGACACTGGAAACACCACAGTGTGAAGCAGCATGAAGCAGGAAAACACGAGCTGCTGAGAGAGCTCTCTGCTGTGACAGCAGCTCATGGCAGATGAGGAGCAAACAGGAAGCAGCATCTGCACAGACCTGCTCTGAGTGACCTGCTGGGGACAGACAGGGCTCCACTGAGCTGGGACAACTCTGAACGGGGCTCTCCAGCAGCACAGGTTCCCACAGACCAATGTTTCTGGACTAGGAGACCCCCAGGGAAAGGCAGACTAGTGCAAACCCAAAGCTGTTGACTGATATGGTTTCAATCGCTTGTCCGTGGGTTGCTCCAGAGTGCAAAACACCCTCACTCAACACTGGGTACAAAAGCTGCTTTGTGCCCCCATTTTAATGACCACTGATACTTCTGGACAAGTGTAAGGATGAAGATATTTCATGTTCAAATCTACTCACTGCCAGGGTGGGAACACCAGAGCTCAGCCAGTTGGCTCAGCCCAACTACCCACCCCAGGTGGTGGTGACACAGGTAAAGGACACACACCCACCCCAGTGCCCAGGAAACTGCTTGTTCACGTGCCCAAAACCAGGGATCCTCTGAGCCCCGCAGCAGTGAGCACGGGAGAGCTGCAGGACACGCAATGACAGCCACGGAGCTCTGTGTGGTTGCACATTTTCCAAGTTTTAATAGACACGAAGGTGAGTCCATTGTACTGCGGGCACGACAACGGTTTCATCCCATTGCGTGTCCTGCTCCAACAAAATCTCTCAGAGTACAGTGTGGAGTAAAAGTTTGGTAGCTTTAAAGTTAACAAGTGTGTGAAATCTGTAAGTAAAATAAGCAGCAGCAATAATTTGGGGGATTTTATCAAGAATAGCTAACTTTTAGGTAATAAATACATTCCGAGTTGTGGGTTTTGCTGTTCTCCTAGTCCGTGGCCGTGCGGCTTGTGGGAGTCTCATCCTAGGGCAAGACATCCTTAAGACTTTCCTGCCAGCCTCACACCAGAGCAGCCACCTCTAGCTCCGGGTCCCGGTGCCCGTCACCCGTCCCCGATGAAGAGCGGCGCAATCTGACAAGGAAACCCGTCCTCCTGCCACGTGCAGGGCAGCCTCCAGACTCTCCTGGGGAGCATGTCAGGCTGTTGACAGACTCGGTGACCCTCCAGGAGAACAGCTGTGCTCTTATCTTCTGTTACCTTGAAGAAAGTGAAAGAGGGAGAGGTTACTGCGGGCGGCAGGGGCCGGGCCGGCGCATGCTCCAGGCTCCCTCTAAATATAGCCAGGAATTCTGCTCCCAGCTGGCCTGGACAGCACAACCAGCAGCAGCCACAGCTTTGGAAGAAACTCACCGAGTTAACAAAGCCAGTGTAAGAGTGGGAATTTTCTAAGATAGACATGATATAAATGTCAGCAATCATAATAAATCTTCCAGTCTCTGGCTTAAAAGACTTAAAATGTAAGTCCCTGTTTGGGGTGGGTCACTGCAGGTTAATCTGCCACAAGTCCCTACAGAGTGCCACGTGAAGAACATCTGCCTCCACTTTTCCAACGCAAGCTATAAAACAGGATTATTTCCCCCTGGAGAACAAGCCCCACAGAAGCTTTTTCACCTGCAGCTGCTCAGGGTGTTGGCTGCGGCCACAGTCGACGTCTGGAGAAGTTGCAGGTATTAGGAAAGCCACGTGTTAATGCAGGGGCAGAGCAGCCACGGCTCCTCCTCGTGTTGCCTCCTTCCCCTCGGACCCACCACGAGCCCCCCTGGCCACCCCACACCTCTGCTGGTTTCAGGCAGCAGAAGCAGGTGTGTGCTGGCAGCACTGCAGAGCCCTCGGCACGGCCAACGTCTCTGCAAGGACCACGTGCTGCTCCCATCCCAGCTGCCCAGAGGTGGCTGTGCCCACCAGACACCATGCAGCAGGACACAGCTGACCTGCCTCTGGGCAGTCTAGAGCACACAAGGTGCTGGCTGTGACTGCAGGAGTGCAAGGCCATGCACCCCACACCACTGAAAGCTGCTGGGGCCACCAGGCTGGATGCCCACCCTGCTGCCAGCTGGCCTGCCCAACAGACACCAGCCACAAGGGCTAAGGTGACAGGTTTAAAAGATGCCTCTACTGGAGATGTCCCTCCAAACAAAACACTGCATAAGAAAGGAGTCCTCATCTGCACCCCTGCATGCAAGATGTACTTGCACTGGCCCTGCACGTCAGGTCACACAGGGGAAACCCTGACAGAATTCAAAGGGAGGCTCCTTGTCTCCAACATCAAGAGAAGAAAACAGAAAACAAATGAACTAACTCGGTGGAAGAGAAATGAATTAAAAACCAGCATGGAGAGCTACACTTAACACTTTCTACTGCAGAAGCATCACTGCATCACACTTCAAACGTGACACAGTCCACAAGCTGACCAGCCCTAAGACACGTCCGTGCCCAATCAGCTAACCAGGAGTCAGAACCACAGGACACCCAGGCTCAAACCCCTGTTCCTGACAAACAGGATCCATGCTGCGGAGCAAAAGATCAAAAGACCTTCCAAACTCCTCACAGCTGAGGTTTGTGCCTTACAGAGGGCACAAAGAGGCAAGAGGGCCAGCAGCAAACACAGAAGATGATCCCATTTCCAGCACACTGCAGCTCTGCTCCCGTGGCACAGAACCAGCAGCCATTTGCCCACACTCAGCATCCAGAATGATCTTCAGCACTGTCTGCACAACTGAGACTTCAAAGAGCTGATTCAGGGCACCAGGGCCATCTGCTCTAAAGCCCACATTCCAGAGCAGCACTGCATCAGCTTTCATCAGCTCCTTCAGCATTCAGCAGACCCAAGACCCGGGGTGTCTCTCAACTAGGCTCTGACCTACAGCAGACAGAGTTTAACTTTCTCCCTAACCTGCAGGAGAAGCCACTCATCCACCTTCTGATCAGTGGTGAGATTTTCAGGAGCTCATGACAAACTCACTTGCAGGATTGGTATTTTCCATCCAACAAAGCCTCTGTGAGGCCACGGACTGGGCAGAACACCCTTAAATGTGAAAGCCAACCCGCTGGAGACAGATTACAGACTGACAATATTTGCTCTAAACAGGAAAAAAATGCATTTCCGTGCTGAGGAGGTGAGGGCAAGGCCTCAGGATGGCTTTATTCTTTGTGATTTTAACACTTGGAGGAAGGAAGCATCACAACACTGCCAAACAAGAGCTGCTGCCTGTGCAAGGGGCAGGGATGAAGCTGCTCACTGGGATTAGCTGGGGGCAAAGACCAGGGAGTCCCTGCTCTGGGAGCACAATGCTGGTGCTACCAGCAAAGCATCAAATTGCTTTAGAGCAGCTGATGCTCCAGTGTGGAAACCTCAGCACCCTGCCCAGCCCTGCCTGCCTGCAGTGGACAGACAGACAGATGCTTGTCCCCAGCCTGCACACGAGCTCCACAGCCCAGGCTCGGTGAGGGGCAGAGGCCACCCCAGTGGGAGCTCAGGTGTCTGTTCTCAGCTCCCCCCGAGCAGGTTTTCAACACATGATCAAGAGAGTGAGACAGCAACAGTCACTCACCCCCTCACTGTCACTGAAACCTCCAGACACTGAGTCCCCACGAGGATTTGCTCCCCAGTCTGGTGAAAAACGTAGTTTATTGGGCAAGCAGTTGCTGGTGACAGCAGGCAATGTAAGGTGCTTCTGTCTGGAGAGACTCAGCATCTTTGTTCCTGATCTCTGCCCGTGCACATCCCAGAGGCTGACCTGACACCCCTCCCAGCACAGCTGTCCATGGAACAGGAGAGGGCATGCTCTGTAGGATGCTGCATCTGTACCATGAATTCAGTGTACAAATCAGCTGGTGCCTGCTCCACGTTTCCAAAACATGAATTGGTGCCTCCCATCTAGAGAAGTGTTGCGAGGGCAGGTGCAGGACAGCTCCAGGCAGCTCCCTGACAGTACACGGCTTATGCCCTTGACGTACAGCTACAGGAGATTTTTTCCCTGCTTGACTGCATCTGACTTTCCCTTTGTGCTGTCAAACCTCCTGCAGCTCTCCTCGGGGAGAGCCAGCTGAAGGTAAATGTCACGGCTGCAGAGATCATGCACAAATCCATCCCCTGCTGGCACCTCGAGCCCTCTGCCAGCTTCTGACACCAGGGAATTTCACACCTGGGGAAGAGAGCAGGGGCAGATCTGGCCCCTTGGCTCTGGGTGACCCTGCTGGAGCAGGGACCAGATGATCTCAGATCTCCAACCCCCACCATTCAGTAAGAACACCTTGCAGACAGAGCAGCAGGTTAACCCCACCCTGGGCATCCCTGCAGCTGCAGGGATGGACACAGAACAGACCAGCTGGCTGGGGACAAGGGCACAGCCCAGCACTCTGTGTGCTAAGCTGCATGTCAACAGGAAAGCCAAAAAGCTCTCCTGGAGCCAAGTGCTTATTCACAGTCAAAAAATGAAGTTTTGGATCAAATGAAGCCATTCAGAAATCCAGACTGGTAGCTGCAGTTGGGTGCAGAGATGACCTGCCCCACCAGCTCCAGGATCCCAGGGGACTCACATCTTCACCCTCAGCTGAGTGCTGGACACCCCCAAACCCTCTCCACAGCATGGGGAGCACCTCGTGCCCTCGTGACAGTACATGCAGCCCCCAGGGCTGTGCCACCATCACCAGCACTCACACACTGGCTCCCAGTGAGTGCCAAGTGACAGCCAAGTGTGCCAGAGACAGTTCAGAGCCCATCTCCTTCAGATGGGGTCCCATCACAGCTGTTCTATCCAGATGGAACCCTCTCCTGTCACTGCCCTGGTTACCCTGTGTCCTGGCAGCTTGGGAAAGCAAGAACCCTGCTCATCCTCTCCACCCAAGCAATGTATTTTCAGGAGTATTTTCTAACCACGCTGCCATTAAGAGCAGGCTGTAATTGAGCTTTGCCTGCCAGTCCTCCAACAGCTCCTCTTGGGGAAGGGCAGTCAGGCAGCTTGGGATCAAGCTCCATCAGAATCCCAGCAAGGTGGGACTGGCAGAGCCCTCTGGGTATCATTTGGTGCCACCCCCCTGCTCCATCCAGCAGTCACCCAGAGCAGGGAGCCCAGGATCCCATTGCCCAGAGGGGGGTTAGAATCTCTCCAGAACAGGAGACTCCACAACCTCTCTGGGCAGCCTGGGACAGGCTCTGACACCCTCAGAGCAAAAGTTTATGGAAAAAATACCAAGTGGTTGTATCTTCCCCCAGCCCTGAGGAGGAGGGATGTGGGCCAGGGAGCCCAGAGGACCTGACAGGCTGCTGAGTGGCTCTAGCAGGCATTCCTTTCTAAAGACAGTACCTGCCTAACAGCCTGAGTCACCAGCAGAAGGTGAGGGCAAGGGCAGAGGCCACTGCTGGCAGCAGTCCACAGTAGTCTTCTTTCCCATGCCTTCCTCTGTGGGAGGGCTGGGGTGGGTGGGGGTTACTGGATTGCAGCTGGGACCCCCATCTCCGACCTGCTGGATGGGGTTCTGGACCATCCCCAACTCCCAAGGCAGCAGTGACAGGGACAGGCTGGCAGCAGTGACAGGGACAGGCTGGCAGCAGTGTTCTCCAGTGCCACACTCTATCACCAGAGCACCTCTGTGAAAATCCTGTATGGGGTCTGGGGGGTTTCTGCTTTCTGCACAAAGGCTCGAGGTGCTGGCTGAGTCAAAGCAGAGCGAGTCACTGCTCACAAGGGAAGTCAAACCAGTAATTTTGCCACAAATCATTTCTTCAGCTGCGGGGAGCACACAGGAAATAAATATCCTTCATGAAGAGAACGAGCCTGTCTGATCCTACGGCCTAATGCAGATTACACAGGAACTGGTATGTCAGTTAAAAGCATTCCCTCCAGAAATTAATCAACTTAATGAAAAAAAGCCTTCATTAAAGAACTGCCCAGCTCCTCCCTTCCAGAGAGACACGTAAACCCAGGGATGAGGAGATGGTGACATGATTAACACGGGGCACCGACGTTGTCCATGGGGGAAAGGCTTGGCACGGGGTACTGGAGAGCACTGGTGACCCTCTTGCTAAGGTGGTTGCTTGCATGGGTGGAGGAGACACACGTGGACCTTTGCTCCATGCAGCATCCATAGGGACAGGAGCACAGATCCTTCTGCTGCCCATCATGGCCAGGCTGGCAGCCTCAGGACAGCCAGAAGGCACAGTCCTCACCCTCTGCACCAGATGGACACTGAGAGGATCCCATCCTGCTCCTGCTCTGGGGCAGGGACCACACCAGGAGAAGCAAGAGAGTAGTTTCCAAGTGCTGGCAGAGCTGGAGATTGAGGGTGCAGGGGCTGTAAGTGTAAAGAGCACCAGCACTCCAGAAGCTGGGGCATTAATCTCTGCCATCACTGCTGACACAAGCAGCTTATTTCAGAGGGACATAATCTGAGGATGTGCAGGAGTTCACAACTGGGCTAATGCAAAGCCCAGGGGTTCTAAAAGCAGATGCATCAAGCCACTGATAAAACACCCCAGGCAGCAGCTCCTCCTCCTCCTCCTCCAGTTTGCAGACCCAGGGAAGCAGCCTCCAGACACTGTGGTTTGTGCTCAGCCCACACACCCCGTTCACCGTCACCCCAGGGTGGCTGATGGGCACAACATCTTGATAAGGCTGATAAACAACAGCTTGAAAGTTTTTCAACACTGAAGAGAGCCTTCATGTGGGTTTCTGGGTTCACAGTCCTCCCTTTCACACTAAGGGGAAGTATCTGTGACACTCCATCGTGTCACCCTGCCACATGAGCTGAGCAGCTGCACGTGCCACTAACGGTGCACGACTACTGCACCAGGACCTTGCTCACCCCTCCGGAGTCTGAGCACACAGAGGTCCCAAAAATCCCCTGGTTTTGACCCAAAGCAGCCTTTCTGTATGTGCAACCTGTGAGACACTCCCCAGATACCCACAAGAGGATGGGAGGAACTTCTGAGCCTTGCCCAGGCAAGAGGACCCCCTCAGCAGGGCTCTGCCCCCTGGGGTGCCCAGCACTGCCCACCCCAAACCACAGGTCAGCCAGCCTCTGCCCAGGGTCCACCCTGCCAAGCTGGCTGTGCCCTGTGAGAAGGAGGAACTGTAGCCACAGGTTTAGACACCTCCATGTGAGTTTAGAAGATTGTGGAGAGTTTTCTCACAGAAAAAGGTTATGATTTACTGTCAGTGAACAGCCCATGTTGATAAGAGTAATGAGCAGCTGTGAAGGAGCTGTGAGAGTCTGACCTTGTAGCTCATCCTGAGGAGGCCTCGAAATACTGATACCAGATTCCTGCCTTCCTCCCTCGAAATGTAGAAAATAGAACTTTGTCCACCTGCAAAACTTTGCCTGAGAAACTGATAGCTTCACACACGGGGGGATGATAACTGCTATTTCTGTAGCTCTGCTGTTTGACCAATAGTAAAGATGTAAACACATTTGCTGTTAGGATCACTGTAACTGTAGAATGGTGGTGAATAAAGATGAAGGATGCTGAACGATCACATTGATTGCAGTCCTTACTTCGGGTCCAGACAATAGTCCGGCTGAAGGGGGCACGACTCAGCCACATTGGCTCCATTTGTATCTCCACTTAGGAGAATGATGGACTCAGACTGAGCTGAGTCGTTCGTCCAGCGGCGCTTTCCGACAGAAAATGAACAACTAAAATGATGCAATTCGAGAAAATCAGAAAGTAGAACAGGATTGTTTTGGTTGGAAGAAACCTCTAGGAGACTTGGAAATCTCCAGGGCTTGGAAACCCCTCCAGGGGTCACGGGGACTCCAGCCCTGCCCTGGGCAGCCTGGGACAGCCCTGCAGGGGGAG